>JACCPG010000518.1:82507-106578 GCA_016069955.1 Drepana arcuata | reverse complement strand
GAAGAATGAGCCGTGGTGGCCGAGTGGTTCGAGCAGTTGCCTGCGACGCAAAGGTCGCAAGTTCGAATCCCGACTGTACCAATGAGTTATTCTGAACTTAAGTACAGTGATTAGTCACACCACGAGCTTTACGGTGAAGGAAAACATCGAGAGGAAACCTGCATACGTCTGAGAAGAAATTCAAAGGCGTATGTATGTATAGTCGTGCTTGAGTAACGGCGATGGACCCGCCATTCGTCACGTTGGCACCTAATATACCTCTGGCGGAAAGTGGGTGTGTGGGTATTACCTATACACCTCTGCCTACCCCTTCGGGGACCCTTGTGGGAAGGCGTGAGGATATATAATTTAATGAAAGCAAAACCAAGGTCCTATACAAACGGTACACTCTAATAAAAAACATCCTTGTCACACTATATCACCATGTGTCAAAAAGAGGCCAACAGAGAGTAACGACTTACTTTAACTTCCTGCTTCGTTGCTTCAATAAAGCTTCTTCTATCGCTTATTTCTTTATTGTCGATCTTGAACTTGAAATTCTTCTCTACAATGCGTGATATGCTTGTTAATAAAATTATAATTTCAATTTAACATATCGTACTGTACATTAATATTTGTGATCAAGAAGACATGCTATTTAGGTAGGTACTCTACAATTACTTACTCTACAACCTGACCTAAATAGTGTCTTCTATAAATCTATAAATAAAATTTGTCACTCCATTTCCTATATTTGTATAAGTTAGATTTTTTATTAGGCATGTAGTTATTAATGAAACCTATACAAATAAATAAAATTGGAGCCTGTTTGTAATCGATCATCATAAAACTTTGTACACATATTCTTGGAGGTGTTAGAAGTAACATAGGATACTTTTTATTGAAAAAATAAATCATTTTTACGACAGAAAAAAATGCCGTTTTACTAAAATGGTGATGGCTTATATCCAGGATTAAGACAGAATACATTTGAATCCCGAAAGATTCAAAGCTCTAATATGATAAAGGCAAAAATATGTATGTTGCTCTTTCCACGCGGGCGAAGCCGCGGGCATAAGCTAGTAAAATAACCGCTATTTACTATTTGCATATATATACACGGTACTTATACCAATATATATATATCTTTCTGATTTTTGTCTATGTCTGTTTGTTCCGGCTAATCTATGAAACGGCTGAACCATTTGACCTTACGACACTTTCACTGGCAGATAGCTGATGTTAAAAGGAGTATCTTAAGCTACTGAACAATATTTGTTTGTTAAATACCATTCGCATGAAGTTGCGGGCACATCTAGCATCAAGAACTATGTCCAATAGATGAATAATTCTGATAAATGGTGTCCTAATATAGGGTGTACCCTAATATAGGATGTGAATGACGTGCGAGGGCCCTGTTTTTCTTGAATGAGTGGTTAAGTAACAAAAGTTTCCAGACCTCTAGCTATAGAAAGTGCCATCTACGAAGACGCGCCCCACTATTCTTCTTTATAGTTCATAGTGTAATTGTTCAACCATGTTTGTGTATTATCGGTACCCTCTGATTATTATCTATGAGTGCACACGCAAACTGCAATTAATAACGGGTCAAACTCGCCGCATCCGGCGACCCCCTCGACAAAAAAATTGGTGGGGCGCGTCTTTGTGGGTCCACTATCTGTACCTACATAGGAGTGAATGTATAAAATATTTGTATCAAAAAGGATATTTATTGTATCTTCCAAGTCTTCTAAGTCCCACTCGATGCTACGAAGCGAGTTCCTTAGTTCTGTTGATGTCCATTCAACCTCAGGGCTGACTGGTACAATTGCTGGACACTTGGAGAACTCTTGCCACCGCAAGTACAGCCCGCGTGTTTTATTTAGTGCTTTGAAAACTTCACTGTGAGTAAAATAAATAATACCTTACTGTATCAAGAATTAAAATACAAGGAAAATCATATAACAAATATCTCTGTGGTGCAATGTGAGCGCTATTCCACCTTTGCCAAGCCTACAGGAACCTATGTGCGAAGGCATCTTCTCACAAACATCTCAGACGTATAATAATACCAGTGGAAGATTTCTGCCTACCTGCATCCATTAAAAAATTTCAAAAACATGTTTATATTTGCGCTTGTGAAACGGTACTGAAATAAATGTCACCTAAATATATATCCGGCGAAGAGAGGCCATAACAATCTGATAACAAATGGTTCATGGTCTTTCTATTCTTCTTATTACTCTTGATGTTAAAAATTATTGAGTTAAACTATCCCCTCATCTTATTATAAAATGTAAATCACATTAACTAATACACCCTCATTCACACGAGTTATATTTTGTTTTTTTATGTATATTGTTGTATGTATGCTATAACATTGGTTACAGTCAAAGTTTCCTTTGTAAGGAGGTTTTTATATTATTATATTTACAAAGTTTCCTATTCTTAGTATAAGTTATGGCAAGTGGTAGAGGAAATTATTCACCACCTTATTAATCACCACGTACTGTTAAATTTTTTTTCCTAAAATTATTTTTTATTTAACTGAGATATACCAAAATACACTGGGTATTCACTAAATATTTAGAATATAATGGTAATTACTATTACCGCTACAAATTTAAGTAATAGGCAAATTCTAATCAAGTTTTTTTTCCTAAAATTACCCAACGACGCCGCGTAAACAAATCTAGTCGATCGATAATGGTTCACCTCCATGCTGTATGTAGTATTGAAAAGTTCAATTGGATGGATCATTTACATTATATATGTGTTTCTTGTCTAAGCACGCTACTTCGCAATAACAGCAATTAAATTCTTAATGCCTATCCACTTACTCTTTGACAACGTAAAATGGATCTTCTAGAGTCATGTCAAATAAGAATCACCAAGTTTGAACATAAGTTGAATCATGTGACGGTGCAAAATAACACAGTAAGAAATAAAAATTCACAATACAGCTGAAATAATGCAGGTGAATCCAGACAATCCCTCGCCTATCCCACAAAATATCGACAGTCTAATACCTACCCTGAGTATAGGTCGTTCAATGATTTTCCGTCTCTTGTTAACTCATGTAATATACACACCGCTGGAGCTGCGTAGCTTGTCGTTGCAATGCGCAATCGCACAGGCCGCGGGGCCCACGGGTTTCAAGGAGCTACGTGTGACGTCGCACACACTTACAGTATTTCACCCCACTTAAAACACCCCTCTCATAACCAGCCACCCATAATTTGTCGCAAAACAAGAAAGCAGCTGGCTCTTGTTTACATATCTCATTCTTCTATAATTTATGGCGAAGAGCTTACAGATAGATAACTAAAAATTGCCTGTGAGAGTGAGTTGTGTTAAACATATCCAGCGAAAAATTTTAAATATTCTAATTTAATTTACATAATAAAATGCTTTAATACTTTTTGCCATAAAATAAATTCAAAAACAAACAGTACAATACAGATATAAAAATTGTTAAAAATCGTAACGTAAGCTATAGTGGGTTCAATTATTGTCGCCTGTAGTTCAATTTTTGCCTATAGTTTGCAGGGTCAAACCTTAGTGGTGTGTTGTGTACCAATGAAATTTAATAACTTAAATCGGTTCAATGAGCATTAAAATGAACGGAAATATGGTAATAGTCCCTGCATACTTTCTCGACGAAATTTTAAACTCAAAGGTATATTATTATATATAGCCCTGCTTGAGAAACGGCGACGAATTCACCGTCTGTTATGATGTAACTAATGTTTATTAAATTTTTGCCACCTGTTTTATGCCTAATTTTATGCAATGCTATCTGTGACCAAAGCTTTGAAGACGAACTAAACTGTATGAGATCAAAATCATTCTCCACATATTTCTACATTCATTCACTCATATCTGACATATTGCATTTAACTCGTCTCTTCTGTAAAATTTGGTTCATTCATTCTTCACAGCTCGTGCTCTGAATAGGGCTTTTTTATGTTATTTTGTCATTTAATTTTAATTACATTGTCCACCATGAATTCGGTATTGAATCCCGAGGCTCCTGAATTTCATCCACATTTCACTTCGGTTACAAAGGTGCGTGAGTCAGCTTTTTTATACGCGATTTTAAATTTACCATGTGTTTCTGTTGTAGGGTAGAATTTTAAAATTTTACGTTTCTAGCTCGCAAACTTTATTAACGTGGACTTTTAAATGCATTGTAGTTGCATGAATTTGATCCAATCTCTTTTATTATATTTGACTGTCGGTTATTTGAACGGGAACAAATGACGCACATCGGTGGGGTCGTGATTGTAAGTGCAGTCCTGTCCGAGATACTCGAGCGAGGGGCGCGAGACTATTATCTTATTTATCAATAACAGTTGTATACCTATTTGCTGTACACACACCTTCTGCTAGGTGCTTGCTGAACCCATCTCGTCATTAGCTACATTACATATTTTTTATTTTATTTATCACTTAAATTTATCTGATTTGGTTTTAATAAAAGCGATTTAATCATTTTTCCATATGAATGATACTTAAAAAAATCACCTAACTATTCAATATATTAAATATATGAAATAAACTAACAATTCAAATCGTCTCAACTCATTTTAAAACTTTTCCAATTTGAGTAAATCTTAAAATACCCAGGTATACTTTATAAAATGTTGTACTATTAATTATCTTTGGAGCTATTTGTTTTATTTATGTGGGTTCATTTACATTCATATTCAATCACAAAACCCAATTAACCAACTTAAAAGAAGTTTAGAGGCCAACTGTCATATATTCTCAGACATTACATACAAAACATTACTTGAAAAGTCTATGTCACACATGCATGAACATTAATGATGGTTAATAAAAGATAAATGCAGGTGAAACTTCAAGACACAGGACACAGTTTCAGACATCTCAGATACAGTATATGTATAACCTCGATAAGTTAAAGTCCATGGGAAACACAAAAAGTTATCAATGGTCTATGTTAGGCATAGGTTAATATAGAGGAAGGTATCTCTCTCTCATGTATCCCAAACTAAGCCACAACTTATTTCCTTTTCAAACCATTTTTTACTGCTTCTATAGCTTTTAATTTAACAACATATGTGAGTGTTGTTAGTTTTCTTTTTGAACTCATTTTAAGCCAGTTTTATCACTCAGTAGGTAAAGTGATGTTTCCAGGACAATGATCAGAATCTTATTATCCAAGTAAGCCATTGTCTTCGGGGCTAACCACTGCAAAGCTTTAAAGAATTTTGAAGAAGCAAACTGTATTGTTTTTGTTAACAATTTAACTAGTGAACACGTGCAAGCAATAAATATATACCTTTTATTTTGCACACTCTTTTTAATGTTATAGAGGTTATGTAAACATTTCTTTAAGTTACTGAGGGCCACTACAGAGATTAATTATCTAAGTTATAGAGGTTGCGTATTTTAAGTTAGAGGTTTTGGGCTCTGATGAGAAGGGAACATATTATTTTTTGAAGTTATGAAGTTTTTAGGTTCCGAGGTTTGAGTTATCGAGGTTCTACTGTATTTACTCTACACATAATTGATATTGCCGTTGCATTTTGATCCTAGGACGCAACGCTATAAACTAATAATAGCAATATCAATACCAGTGCCTTAGAAAGTACTGTTCTACAACCTGACGTGAACTACTTAGACCAATTAGCTGAACTTACACTCTTACTGAACTCTAACCTGTCTGGTACAGGCTTATCCATCTATTTGTCTTATCTTATGAATTCTTTTATTAATATTGTTTGTTGTGGAGATTAACAAATGAAATGAAAAAAAAAACAAAGTGGGTGTAAAAACTTACACCCACATTTCGAGATATAAATATGCAAATATCTGTTGTCATCCCAAGTTCACACAATTACAACTTTGACCTCCGTAAGCAGTTTTTAAAACTTTATTTACATAAGCTTGCCCTATGGTAACTAGCTCCATTGGCCATAAGGTAAGATCGTTAACTCGTTAACGGCCAAGCAATGATAGGCATATATTATAATCTAAAATGTTAAATCCACCGTGCTCTATGCCTGATGGTAAACGGTCACCGCAGGACCACTACCGAGATGCTGTGCTATTTACAATTCCAATTTTGAACAGTAAACTCAGTTCTATTCCGTCTACTTCATCCTCATCCAACGCAACTGGCGGATCACGTGAGCGAGCATCACGCGTTACAAGAAAAGTTATAAAAATTATTTATATTAGTAGATATTTTGGAATACAACACGTATGTGCAATTGCGCGCATATTATCTAGTTTGTGGTTTCGTGGTCAATGTCATGGTAAAGCTAGTCTCTAGTGTCTTTCTTCCTGACATACCACTTTTAAACTCTGATATGATCGCAAATCTCGATAAAAGCTCCAACAGTAACATCATAAATATAGTATCTATTTCCCTATCTGACATCGCCAATGGAATAAATAAACTCAAAGTGAACAATGCCGGCGGTCCAGACAATGTACCTTCAGCCATTCTTAAATTTGGTAAAAAAACCATATCCTTAATCTAGCTCTTAGCACTGGTAGTTATCCCTCACAGTGGAAAGTGTCCAGAGTTACCCCAATTCCAAAAACTTCTGACCTGACCAGTGTAACTGAACATCGTCCGATTGCGAACCTATGTTCCCTAGCTTAGGTATTTGAATTCATCCTCCACAAATTTATATACAGTCAGGTTGAAAGACACTTATGCGACGAACAACACGGCTTCAGAACTAAACGATCAGTCAACAGTAATTTACTCACGCTGGTTGAAGCTATTACCGTACCGTCAGCTATTGACAAAGGTCGCCAAGTAGATGTACTTTACTTTGATTTCAAGAAAGCTTTTGATAGGGTCAATAATGACATACTGCTGGCGGAGCTAAGTGCCATAGGGGTTACACCTGGTCTTCTTAGGCTACTTGCTGACTATCTGCGAGACCGTCAGCAGTATGTCAAACTAGGAATCTATGAGTCTCAGCCTTACCATGCACGCTCGGGGGTAAGCCAAGGTTCTGTACTTGGTCCTCTGCTGTTCATTATCATAATAAACGACTTACCAGAGGTACTCCACCGAGCCAAGTGCCTTGTCTATGCATACGACTTGAAATTAGTTCTGAGGCCGATTGTTTAGTGCAGTGTGTCAGTGGGGCCACTTAAATAAAATGGAACTCAATACTTCCAAGAGCCACGTGATGAACTTCGGACGGGCACGACACCCCATAGTATATGATTATAAACTCGATTATATAAACTCGAAGGAAACCTTATTTCAAGACAACCCGTGAGGGACCTGGGTGTTTTATTCGATCGCAAGCTCACTTTCCATGACACGCAGAACACTGTTGCCAAGGATTCCTATAGGCGTCTGGGATTTGTCCTAAGAAACACACGTGATTTCACCAGTGTGCAGGCTCTGAGAATGCTTTTCTCTGCTTTAGTCCGTAGCAAGCTAGAGTCAAGTACTTCTGTGTGGAACCCACACGAGAGCAAATACTCCATTCAGCTTGAAAAGGTACAGAAGGCATTCTTTAGATACTTGTACAAGCGAGTGTATAGTTACAACCCATACCTATATCCCACTCAGTTTCTCCTTGGTAGCCTTGGTAGCTCTCTGCAAGCCAGGAGGAAAATGTCCAGATGGTAACTGGTCTGAAGACAATTCGTGGTCACATAAACGCTCCTGTTCTTCATGACGAGTTGTGTCGTATCTTCGTACCCAATAGTTATACGCGTGGTAGAAAGCACAAGCTTTTCTGTGAGCCAGTGTCGCGCACAGTAGCACGAGCCCGCTCTCCTATCCCGCGCACTCTCGCCGCATTCAACGCCTTACTGTATAATTACCCTGAATGTGATTTGTTTGCGGATGAATGGAAGAATATCTTGTCGGTATGTTTGGAGTTCTGTGAGAAGACAGAATGAATGCGTTTACTTATTAGTATAAGTGGCTTCTGGCCGTTCTAATATGGATACAATAAATAAATAAATAAAGCGTGACTTGACGCGTGGTATCACTGGAACTGGTTTCGCAACGTATTCTCAGCAAAAGACGTTTACAGCCGGTTTTTATAAACCTAATAGGGCTTGTTAATACACTAATGTATTCTGGGATTACTTTGACCCCTCCGTACTTCTATACAAAGAAATAAAATTGGAGTGTCTGTTGGTTATATTAAAATAACTGCTTTTTACCAAATGCATATGGACGTAGACACGATTCATAAACCAAATTATATATATTTTTTTATTTTGTCTGTCGGTCTGTCTGTCTGTTTTTTCCTGATAATCTCTGACACGGCTGGGCCGATTTTGACGGGACTTTCCTGGCAGATATCTGATGTTAAAAGGAATAACTTAGGCTACTTTTATTTTAGAAACCTAACAACTTTTTTTTTGTTAAGTTCCACGCGGATGAAGTCGCGGACACAGCTAGTTAATAAATAAAATCCCACAAGTTGAACCCCAATGGAAATAGTATTACAATGTATTTAAAAATTTGCATATAAATATACAGACGTACATAAGCGATCTTTTGCAATTCTTCATTGATTTTATAACACTACTGGTTGGGTCAAATTGTAATGTATTCTCTGCCCTCCTTGCGAGTAGATGACCTCCATTTCAGCAACTTGAACAAATACGAACTAGTTATATTATTTATGTTCTCAACTGGCGTCCACGTAATGTGGTATTCATGATTTCTTCTTTCTGATTCATGGGTTCTTCGCGATATTTGGATGACTACCTTCATAGCGCTTCACATTACTTTCTCGAGTTAAACAATGTGATACCCTTGTTATCTTCAAGGTTGCTGAATATGTATACAAGGAAAGTGTATATTTGATATGACTAACTGTAAATAAATACAGAGTTAACGATATAAGATACGATGCACCTACTTGATGAATCGTGCAATACAATATTCTAACTTAACCTTGATTGGAACTCGACCGATGCACTTATTAGATACTTTACTTAGATAATTATTTTTAATCAACATTGTCCACAATAAATGCAGGGATTCAGTGTATCAATACATTTATAAATCATTTAATATTTTTTATTTGTTTTTGTTTACGAATCGCGTCAAACGTACGCTACGTATGGGTTCCCCTTCGCGATCTGTGTGTGTTACTAAATAAAACCTCGTATGAACCAAATACAATTAATTAATAAACCGTAAATGAAAACGCATTTATTTATTCTTATTATTATTATTCGTAGTGTTCGTTCATATGTTTAACTTATTAATACGGAATTGTGTCAATTATCGTGACCCTGCTTGGTGATAGATGAATTAATAAATTATTGGCAACTGGAATCCATAATCTCAAAATGCACTGTTATTTGATAGCACAAATGGGGTGGATGACGGGTCACATGCCGATGTTCAGTTACATTTATCACCAATTATTGATATGAATATTCAATGGAAATTTAAATAGCACTTCGCAACAAAAATACGTCGCTATCAACCAAGGTTGGTTCAAAACCTTGGCTAAGTTATCAGAAACAGTAGCAAACTGAAATCCTTAACTATTGTAGTCATCAAACTCACATTCTGTTCAGTGGGTACCTTCTTACCATACATATCACCACGCAGAGTCCCACATCTTCATCTTTCTTTTCATACACGTGGTTCCGACTACTCTTGACGTAACCGACCTTAAGTATTCGATCGATTGGATCTAAGTATTTGAACCGTGGTCTTCCTGTGCCTTCACCGACACTTTGGCATTGTATATCTGCTTCTACAACCTTTTTATCCAAACCAACCTTTCCTCATCCTTACAAAAAGGCTATGTTTGCCGAGAGGCTCGAGCAGTTGCCTGCTACATAAAGATTGCAAGTTCGAACCCCGATTGTACCACTGAGATTTACTTAAATACAGTGATTAGTCACACCACCAGCTTTACGGTGAAGGAAAACATCGAGAAGAAACCTGCATGCGTTTGAGAAGAAATTCAATGACGTTTGTAAAGTCGCGCTTGAGTAACGGCGATGGACTCTCCGGCTGTCATGTTGGTACCTAATATATATATCGGGCGGAAAGTGAGTGTGTGGGTACTACTTATACACCTCTGCCTACCCTTTCGCGGACCCTCTAGATCAGGCGCGAGGATATATATACCAAATTATTTATATATCCTCACTATTTAAGAGCTCTGTCATTTGAATTTAAATTCTAGTTCTAACATGAAACGAAATTCTTCGTTGACAAGGTAAGCGACATAAGAAGGTTACATAGATAACAATTGTAACCAAATTTGTCCCTGAAGGTTATGCAGACCTTAATAAGCAAATGGGTAGGGCTGCTTATAAGATTGTATGAAGAATCGTGAAGTGTCTGGATTAGTTCCAGTTCATATCGGTTTCAGAATAACATTTGGCAGGCGTCCGTGCCACCCCTTCTGAGTCAAGCGAATAAGCTGCGCTTTGTTCAAGTTTCGCACGATACAAGGACTAACCCGACATGTTTTTTTCACTCATGTTATATAAACGGGTGTAATATTTTCCTCTAGTGACATAACCTAAAGCTCGTCAGGAACCTTTGCTTCTTAGAAAAAACAGCTTTCACTTTACTTTGAGTCGTGCGGGTATCACATAAGATTGCCCAGTTCAACCAGTTGACCAGATCTTTTTGTGGGATCCAAGCTTTTCTATGGAATGTAGTCAACGATATATACAATAAGAGGGTTCAGTCAGAATTTTTAAAGGTATATTACTCGACGCCCTACTATAATCTATTACGAACTATTTACATTTTCTCTTACAAGTTTACGAAACATTTTGTATTATTTATGATAATGTAATATAAGTATGTATTGTTAATAATTCCGACTTTAATATGTATCCTGATAAATATTTAGTGGTATGGTAAACAGTGAATATCTTTCTGGACATGCGTGAAGATCGGTGTCAATGACTCATCACCATACTTTGTTTTGCAGGGAGGATACACGAAAGTGAACATAACAATCAGATCTTCCAACAGTCTACCATCGGGAGCTTCCCATGAGCTTTTCAAAACCTTTACCGACTTCAACGTTGTTACGACCCAGCTAAGCGTAAATGTTGTCACTCAGTCTAACAAGATACTTATCAACGAATTACCGACTGTGAAGTTAAAATGGTAAGGATCCCAGTAGTTATTATTAATTAGCGGCGCACCTCGATTTCACTAGTGTAAAACTTGATCTGTCTGCTAATCCGAATAATCAATGTTTGTGCCAAAATTCAGTAGTTTTTGCGTGAAAGATACAAACAAACATTCGCATTGATTGATGATATTAGAAGTAAACCTAATGCTTCGTAAAATATTGTCATGAGTCAATTGAATCATTCAAAGTCCAATAAGGCCGATTTAACTCTGACGTTCTTGCATCGCATAATGCAGACAATGCGTCTGAGCAGAGTTCCGGGAGGTCAAGATGAACTGCCATATTGTAACGGACTCAAATCTCTGCCATAATATAGCAAGTATGCCATTAATATCGCCTGTTGTAATCTGTATGTGTGGCAGAGGCAGTATGATTTTCGGCGTCTGTGTAGGTTACATTGTATTTCATTCGGTCGTATATAGATAACATATTCATTGTTTTTTTTTCAATTGATGACCTTTTTTGTTTTGTCTGTGTTGTATATTGGCATCGTAGGTAGCCATTAATATAGCAAATATGTTTTTCTTTTTGTTGATGTCTATTGCTATCACCCCATTGGTGGTTTGAACTAATTATACATATCATCCAATGAGGTTTTATCTATAGAGACGTTATACTCTTAGATTATGAAGTAAAAACATGGCAAATTTTATGCTATACCTACACATAGCTACAATACACAACTCACACAACGGCAATAAGAACACTGCATGATTAAAAGGACACGAAGTATATGAATCCTACTTGTCAGAAAGAGATAACATGTTATTAACAATGTTTGCCTCTGGCCGACCAATCGACAGCCAATGACAGTCTCAGACGTCGACTCTAGAGTAAACTGGGGCAAAATGTGTAAGCGGGAGAAATGGGTAGGTAATCAAAGAAATAAAAAAAATGTTTAAATAAATAAATGAAAAAAGAATTTTTCTATAATTGAATTTGGTGGTTACAATTCACAGGTTATGATACTGGACATTGCGAGGAATCTAACGACACTCAATATTACACAAACTTTTCATTCTTCTTTTTTTTACGTAACTTAAACCCATTAAAATATTATAACCAAAAAAATTTCTCAATTACCTTAATTACTGGAATTGCTGTTTTTATCAGTTTGCGAATATTTTTTTTGTTTAATATTTGTCATTTTACAGAAAGTGTTGAGAACAAATAGACGAGTATGTCGTTGGCATCCAATCATCTTCTCGTCTCTGGATTCTAACAATTTTTACCCATTTGTCTTTCATCAGTCCGTCTTTAGGAAATCTATATAACATTCTCTATCTCTCTATCTATATATCATAAACATATATATATATATATATATATATAATAGTAATATGCCTTAACAAATGAAATAAAGACGATATTTGCGTTTTCTGAAATAACAAATTTTTCTTTTATTAACAACACAATTAAATACAAAGTTTTAAGATAATTATCACATTCTAAACAGAGTAACTTACCTGAAATAACAAAAAACAACATTTAAAGCCTTTACTTCTAGTTTAGTTAATCTATTTCCTTTTATTTATACAGGAAACTATATACTGTTTCATGTGTTTCTAAAATAACATAACCTCACTCAATCCTCAATTTTCAAGAATAGAATTCTTGAAATTAAGTCAAACCCTCAACAAAAACAAAACACCCAACTTTAAAATATAGCCTGTGACTGATTAGCCCAACATCCCCAATTTTCTTACGAACAAAATCGCCACGTGTCAATATGAAGGGCTCTTATCGTTCTCTCTGTCGCTCTTAAACGTAACGCGCTACTTGTCTCGTTCGCGCCGGTGCCGAAGCGGCAACGTCGCGGGAATTAATTCGGATTAAAATACAATGTTTGATTTTATATTTTTTATTGATAAAATAGATAAACCAATACTTATAAATGAAAAGACACATCCTTCTTGTGTCTTACATTCGTCCCAGTATATGTTTTGCAGTTTCTAAAGACACAAGAAGGCATTTTATCCGAAATGCTGAATACGTGCTACGTCGTTGCCAGTCAAGCTGACACTAAGTTGACTCAAGCCAGTTGGCTTGTGTTGAGCTAGCCAAGACGAGCGCGGTATGACGTATCTACCTCAGTTTATACATCATTGCATATCATCAGACTTTGTTTGCACCTATACCTAGTATTTTATATAATGGGTAATATTCATAGCAGCTGTTTTTTTTAAACAGCATTTTCACATGACATAGGTGACATTGTAAATTGCTTTCCGAATTTTATTGATTTTGTGCATTGCAAATTTGATTGCTATCGCCTTTGTCATCGCGCTATCAGTGTTATTTAAACAATAACAAGGCGAGTTGTACTATCTGATACTTTGATAAATACCTATCTGTATGGAGCATGCATTATCTCGGGCAAATTTATTTAACACCAGCTTTCGAGTGTGCTGAACGATTAATGACCACATCAAAATCATAAACGTCCATTATTTTGTTTAGATTTGATTTTGAATATAATAGACACTTGTAACATATAGGTTTTGTATAATAATTGCACGTGTATAGCAAATGTAAAGCACCTCCGTCTTATTGTCTGTAATAACCCAATGTATTACAATCTAAAGGTGGATTTCGAATTAATACCCTTACAATTGGATTTGACTTTTGCAATTCTTAATCGTGATGTTGGCTTATCATGAATAACTGGGGGCAATGACCGGATGATACTCATAAATACATAATTTATGAGTACACAGTACACTCTATATAGTAATGTGTTGTCGTAGGTGTTTCTTATAGCACAGACAGGTTATGAACTATATCGCTAATATATTGGTGGCAAAAGTACCTACGGATTATTTGGACCAATATGCATGTATCAAAAACGATGTACTTTATTTCACTACAGTAACTGCACGGTTGAGTCGATTGGTAAACTAGATCAATTACATTGAAGCTCTGCGAACTGTCGCTCCATTGAGAACCAATCAAACTGGCATTGCTTCTCGCCCAGCCTGTGGACGGGAATACTTATTAAATGTATTTAAGTGCCAGAGGGGGACTGCACAGCTGCATGCACTGTATGAACTCTCCGCTTTTATATGAGAATTGACCAGTGTTTATCAATGGATACTTTTAATACATACTTGTTTATTTATTTACCATTTTATATTACACGGTCATGACGTTATAATAGTAAGTCAGACAGTTATTCTCCTCCAGTTAAACACTAAACCTCCCAGAGCCAACTGACACTTGCGAGAGTTTATACGTTGATCCCACAGGGAAAGACATCTCTACTTGATTTACTATTACCTTGTTCCTGCTGCCATTCTTCTGTATTCGTTAATTTAAAGTGTAAATAAAATTATTGTCATTGAACTAACTACAATGCGGTATTTCAGCAATGATATCGACCACAACATGGAAAAACTTGTTGACGCCAACGACAGTATGTTGGATCGTGTGAACATCAACATCGATGGTGTAAACGGTGTGAACAAGCCAAGTGACAAGTTCCTGGATGGCGTGAAGGTACCGCACGTTTCTTCGTGGAACAAAGGCCCCGTTATAGCTAAGATACAGGTATACATATATATACATACATACATACATCACGCCAATTCCCTAACGGGGTAGGCAGAGAGTATAGAGCGCCAGTTCTCTCTAGACTTACATACCTCTTTCGCTTCGTCCACATTCATCAGTCTCTTCATACATGCTCGACGGTATGGAACTTTATTTAAATCGTGTTCATTTTATGGCATAAAACAGGCTATGTTTTGTTAACCCAGCTAATAATCTCTGTGCTAAAGTTCACCCGTTATGGCGTGATTGAGTACCTAACTAACATCCTCACAAACTTTTGCATATATAATATTAGTAGGATGTTTGGTTTTTCGTGTTCATTGCCTTTATTGCCTACCATAAACTATTGATATTTATCTTGTACCTTTTAATTTTTTTGTGTAACTGTGAGTTGGACATTCATCAAATATTCAATCTCAAGTTAATATGTTGTACCTATATATCATCATACATTTGAAAGTTGAGCTCTTGTCGGAGTCTCAGGTCTCTAGAAGCTTCTCTCTAGCACAATCTCTTTGACATCCCTGTACCATAGTCCCCTTTTTTTTATTTCACACCCCGCATGTTAATCTCGCTCTATGCATATGTTATATAATATTGAAGCTTTTTTTTGTAATTGTATTAAATTATCTTTATTGAGCTATACATTCTGTAAAGCAATCTAAGTTGTAGCTGTTTCTCATAAATATTGCGATGTATTTTTCACAGATAGCCGTGCAAATGTTATAAATGCGAATGATTTTGAGTATGAATGTATGGATATTTCTAGGGGTCCCATTCTATTACATACTAGTGTTATATTGTTATGTTATTGTATTTATGTTCTTTGCTATTTATACTGTGTTTTTTTTTACCTTGGATGGCGCTTTTTGTGTAAAATCTTTGGTAAAGAGTACTTCATTATTTATTATTCAGAGCCGTGGTGGCCGAGTGGTTCGAGCAGTTGCCTGCGACGCAAAGGTCGCAAGTTCGAATCCCGACTGCTCCAATTAGTTTTTCTAAACTTAAGTACAGTGATTAGTCACACCACGAGCTTTGCGGTGAAGGAAAACATCGAGAGGAAACCTGCATACGTCTGAAAAGAAATTCTAAAGGCGTATGTATAGTCGTGCTTGAGTAACGGCGATGGCTTTATTGCGTCAGTGTCAATTGAATCGCACACATTTAGCGATATAAGTGCGCAAGCGCAAGCAGGCATAATTTTGATATACATCTATGTGCATATATTGAAGGTGTATGTGTCGTTCATTTGGTAACATTTTTCAATATAATGTAACACGGATTATTGTCGCATACAGGTCGGCTCCGCAACATTTATAGGCGCCAAGAATATCCCGCGACCCCAGCTCATGTTCAAAGATGCTGTTGACAACTCTGAGAACTTGTGGGTACCTAAGATATCAGACAAGCCCAATAATATAAAGCCTCTCGCTTTGAACATTCTGTACAGCGAGGAAGGCGAAGCTGTGGGGTGAGTATTTCTTCTTTTATATACCACTTGGGTAGCAAGGTAGCCCGCTGCCCGCCTGAATGTAAGCGGCAACCGTCGCCTATGGACGCTTGCAACACCAGGGGTATCATTCGCAGGAATCTCTTCACACCCTTCTTGATAAACTCCATCTTTTGGCAACTGCAAAAAGTTACGTTAATTCCACATTTTTCTAGCGCAGCCAATAAGGCTGAGTAAATCTAAAATATAAATAAGAAATTCGTAAGGATTAAACTACGTATCACACGTAGTCTAGGTACAGGGGTATGAATAATCTGAGATTTGCGTGCGGTCGAATTGGTATTGAGAATAAATGTATTAAGGTTGATCTGGCTCCATCAGCGCAGCCCTTCCTTGTCTCAAACAGAAACACAGCATTACTGGATCAGTATTATTGATTTTTGTAGGATTAGTGTACTGGGTCTTTACAGAGAGGTTGCGACGGATCGGAGACTTTACAGATTGCAGCCAATTAGCATTGATTGGGGTAATTGGGATGTTATTGAGGCGAGTAAGGTTTCTAGAACACCGTAAGCAACCTAGCAAGGGGACCGACCCTTATGCAGTTAGCCCAGCATCTCCACCCAACAGATATTGAATAATCTCAGATATTGCTTACGACTATAAGCTATCGGCTTGAGGGTAACCGCTTACTATCACAATAAACACTATTAATATTTTAAATTGTAAAAAAACAAACTAAGTTTATACAAGAGAAAATCATTGTATTGAATTTCAAAAGTACGATCATCAGGAAGATACAATTGCACCGAGTCCCTCACGGGGTAGGCAGGGAGCGAGTAGAGAACTTGCAAAACTCTTTCTATGTATCCACATTGATGACATGTATGACACATGACCCTCTTCATACATACTATTGGCGCGTACTCTGAGCGCGCTCAACGCCCTCCTTGTTGCCAACCCTGAATGTGATCTGTTTGCGGATGGATGGAATAAAATTGTATCAGAATGCTTGCAGTTCTGTGAGGATCAGTATGCGAGAGTGTCCTCTATTTTGTAATCTATGTTTTTTTTTTTTTGTTATGAGCAAAAATTGTTAATTATTGTAATTGGTGAAATCGTTATAGTTAACAATAAATAAATAAATAAATAAATAAATAAATAAATAAATTGGCGTTCCCCCCTTGAGTGTCCTAAAATCAAACAAAAGTTTTACATTAAGCATCGTTCCAGGTACGAGCACCCATATAAAGTGGAGTTGGACCTGTATCATCCGCCGTCGCAGTTCGTCGAGATGGATCCAACGCCGCCGCAGTTCCCCGCCCCGCTCTCCGACACCAAGCTGACCCACGTCGCCACCGAGGCCGACCTGGACGCCCTGGTGGAACACCTTACTAGGGTTAAAGAACTGGCGGTGGATGTTGAGCATCACGCCTATAGGACTTATCAAGGTATTATTTTTCTTTTGTTTCTACTTCTTAGTCTATGTATATCTTCACGCCTTCCCCCAAGAGGCCGGCGAAGGCGGATGTGTAACACATGTGTTCCGTCAATTTTTTTTTATATGTCGTGGTGGCCGATTGGTTCAAGTGGTTGCCTGGAACACAGATTGCAAGTTCGAATATCGGCTGTATCAATGAGTTTTTCTGAACTTAAGTACAGTGATTGGTTACACCACAAGCTTTGTGTAGAAGGAAAACATCTAAAGGATCCTGCATACGTTTGAGAAGAAATTCAGAAAGTATGTATAGTCGTTACGGAGATAGACTCGGCAATCTGTCACGTTGGCACCTAATATACCTCTGGCGGAAAGTGGGTGTGTGGGTATTACCTATACACCTCTGCCTACCACTTCGGGGACCCTTGTGGGAAGGCGTGAGGATATATTATATATATTATAAATATATAAAATTAAGTGCCAATTTGAATATATATATACAAAATAAATTGCTAAATGTATCATCTCAGCGTCTCTTCAGAGTAGACGCAAATGTTTGATGATGCTATTTAAATTTTTTATAAATATGTTTTGTATGTAAGAAAATGTTGGAAAAGTCGTACAGAAAATTTTAATATTGAGGTTAAAGGAGATCCGTATGTATGTATGAGTTTGTGAGTGAGTGAAGCAGAAGACATTAGGGAGATCATAATATGGAGAGGAAAATATGGAGAGTGTTGAAAAATGTATGTTCCGTAGTTTTACTTGTTACATAAAGAAAATATATCGTACATAATTTTGTCATGCTCGCTCCGTTAGACCTGATTCTACGCGAACGAAGGCGCGAGTAACAGGCTAGTCTTCTAATATGTAAAAATTAATGCTTGTCTGTTTATCCTTTATAGAATCATAAACGGCTGGACCGATGTTAATGAAATTTTCTATTTCTTTAGGTGGATTCGAGAATGGTTTAGATTATGAATTGGACCCGATAGGTGGCGCCACTAGGTCCGTGGCTTTTATTTTTTCTTCCAAGCAAAGCTGGGCAGGACAACTAGTATGTAGTAAAAGCTTGTACAAGCTTGTACTTGAAGGTGTCGTAAAATTCGGTTCCAAAAGTTTCCTTTCGCGTACGGACCGCATGCTTGTTTGCCACCATAGTTGTATAAAAAAAACTTAGACAAACTTTTAAGATAGTAGAAAGAATAAAAGAATAATTATAAGAAGTCAATTGTAACATTGATCCGTTTATTCCAGGCATAACCTGCCTCATACAAATAACGACCGACGAAGGAGGGGATTTCATTATTGACGCTTTGGCAATACGAGAACATATACACAAGTTGAATCTTATATTTACGGACCCGAAAAAGTTAAAAGTAAGTATTTTAATATTAAATGTTTCTCAAGATGTTTATTCACCTTTCGCGCATTAACTACGTGACGGAATTGGATGAAATTTGGCAAATTGAATAGATTAATACATAGAATATGTTTCATTCTAGAGAAATATATCGATCAAATCATTTCTTTTTCCCATTATCGTGGCAATGCTGCTAAGTTTCCTAACACGTTGCCACGGGTCCCAATTTGGGTCTAATATTTATTTGTAAGTATGTAGTTCGTTTTGCAACAACGTTTACATATTCTTAAATAAAGCATAATATTTATTTATTTATTTATACATAATTAGTACGGCTAAAAATCCAATTACACTAATTAGTAATTATAAGAACCTCATTCATACACTCTTCTCACAATACTCCATACATGCCGCAATGAAAGCCTTCCATCCGTCCGCAAACACGTCACAGTCAGGGTTAAACTTCAAGAGGGCATTGAGTGCAGTGAGAGTGCGAGGTACAGGGGAGTGTGCACGTGATACTGTGCGATGTGTGTATATATAATATGTACCGTATATGCTATGTACTTGTACCAAAGTACTTTTTTCTTTCATAATTAAACGAGTAGTTTACAGCATCGATGTGTGTTCTCAGGTGTTCCACGGCGCGGAGAGCGATATCATCTGGCTGCAGCGCGACTTCGGCGTGTATCTGGTGGGCTTGTTCGACACTCACCAGGCCGCCAAGGTGCTGAAGCTCTCCGGCCTCTCGCTCAAGTATTTGCTGCTCAAGTATTGCGACGTCGACGCCGATAAAAAGTGAGCGCTTATTTTGTCCGTTTTTACATAGTCATTTAGTAGGTTTTGCTCCGTCTGTATTCCTCAGTGTCTTCATGCATGCTCGCCGGTTTTGATTCGTCCGTATTCCTCAGTGTCTTCATGCATGCTCGCCGGTTTTGATTCGTCCGTATTCCTCAGTGTCTTCATGCATGCTCGCCGGTTTTGCTTCGTCCGTATTCCTCAGTGTCTTCATGCATGCTCGCCGGATTTGATTCGTCCGTATTCCTCAGTGTCTTCAGACATGCTCGCCGGATTTGATTCGTCCGTATTCCTCAGTGTCTTCATGTATGCTCGCCGGATTTGATACGTCCGTATTCCTCAGTGTCTTCATGCATGCTCGCCGGTTTTGCTTCGTCCGTATTCCTCAGTGTCTTCATGCATGCTCGCCGGTTTTGATTCGTCCGTATTCCTCAGTGTCTTCATGCATGCTCGCCGGATTTGATTCGTCCGTATTCCTCAGTGTCTTCATGCATGCTCGCCGGTTTTGCTTCGTCCGTATTCCTCAGTGTCTTCATGCATGCTCGCCGGTTTTGCTTCGTCCGTATTCCTCAGTGTCTTCATGCATGCTCGCCGGTTTTGCTTCGTCCGTATTCCTCAGTGTCTTCATGCATGCTCGCCGGTTTTGCTTCGTCCGTATTCCTCAGTGTCTTCATGCATGCTCGCCGGTTTTGATTCGTCCGTATTCCTCAGTGTCTTCATGCATGCTCGCCGGATTTGATTCGTCCGTATTCCTCAGTGTCTTCATGCATGCTCGCCGGTTTTGCTTCGTCCGTATTCCTCAGTGTCTTCATGCATGCTCGCCGGATTTGCTTCGTCCGTATTCCTCAGTGTCTTCATGCATGCTCGCCGGTTTTGCTTCGTCCGTATTCCTCAGTGTCTTCATGCATGCTCGCCGGTTTTGCTTCGTCCGTATTCCTCAGTGTCTTCATGCATGCTCGCCGGTTTTGCTTCGTCCGTATTCCTCAGTGTCTTCATGCATGCTCGCCGGTTTTGCTCCGTCCGTATTCATCACATTCCGTTCAACCGTTCTGGCGTGATAGAGTAACCTATTTTTTAGAATCTAATTGAATTGATAATATATAAGTTTTTAAATTGTATTTTGTTATATTGTAAAGTAGTTTATTAATGTTATTATCATTATTTTTTCTTTCAACATCATATTGGTATTCTGTAAGGATGTTAATGTGTGTGTAAATAAATAAATAAATATGTTCTTTTGCGTGTTCATTTATGTGTGTGTATGGTTTATGCTTGAGTATGTATGTGAAGGTACCAGTTAGCGGACTGGCGCATGCGGCCGCTGCCCGAAGAGCTGATCGAGTACGCCCGCATGGACACCCACTACCTGCTGTTCGTGTGGCGGCAGATGAAGGCCGAGCTGCTTGATATGGCTGCCGGACAGCCCCAACTACTGCTCGCTGTATTCGAACAGAGCCGCCAGCTCTGCGGGATTGTAAGTTTTTATTATTGTTTCACTCACGCCGTCCCGCAATGGACCTTTTTACTTTGTTACTATTCGTCCTACATGTGTTTTGGGGTCAACGTGACGTATGGTTTTTTCTCTATCGTCTCTACCAATATTATAAAGATACTGAGTACTATACTCTCATGCTAATATTACTTCCTCTATTATTCCTCAAATAAACTAAGGCTTGTTTATTTACGGGAAAAATACTTCATTTCGGTTACTAACGGAACCAGAACACACAAAAAGGAAGGAAGGGCTTAACGGGTTTCCCGTTCGAATTTGGAGCTTCCCGACTGGGGCAGGACCTCCACCTTATAGAAGTCCGTAGCCAAATAACACAATTTATTGTGTGGTGTTCCTACGCGGATAAGATTTCCAACTCTTGTTTTAAAAAAAAAACTGGTGATACTGGTGAGTTGAAGAGAAGTCGAGTTTCGTGGTATAGAAAGGATTGTATGAATGCCTGGTTGGGGTAAACACGGATATCACTACTGAAGAGGAAACTCATACTCGACTCGTCTACGACTCGTACGTCCTAAATATGTATCTCACCAGCTGTGTCCAGCTATTTCAAACAATCAGCGAACAATTGAACTTCATTGGTAGATATTATATCTCAAATATACTATTCCAGCTAACAATCTATATCTGTGCAATTTTTTATCAAATTTATTATATTAAAAGGGTGCACCTTTTAAATGTCTTCCCCGTGATGGAATATATGTATGGATGTTTGGTCTTTCACGCTAAAACTACTGAACGGAATGGATAAAATTTGGCACAGTGTTAGATTATTAGCCGGTTTAACAAAAAGGATATGATTTATCCCGAGAACAATAAAGTTTATAACATTAGTAGGATGTATAAAGTGAAGGTAAAGTGTAGTGTCATATGTTCGCAGACATACAACAAGACAGTGGTCGACGACAGGAGCCACATGCCTCTGTACGTGCGCTCCAACAAGTCGTTCAACTCGCAGCAGATGGCCGCGCTCAAGCTGCTCTACAAGTGGCGCGACATGCAGGCGCGGCTTTTGGACGAAAGCACTACGTACGTCTACCTACAAAATTTTATTCACCTTCCAAATTCAAATTTCGACACACATTCAGTCCCTAACGGGTTAGGCAGAGAGTATAGAGCGCCAGTTCTCTCTAGACTTATGTCCCTCTTTCGCTTCGTCCACATTCATCAGTCTCTTCATACATGCTCGTCGGTTTCGAGTACTCTTGACGTTAGCATCCTTGAGCGTCTGATCGATTTGATCCAGGTAGTTGGAACGTGGTCATTCTCTGCCTTGTTGTATTGAAAAAACAGAGCTAAAGTTTAATTTAAGTATAATTTAAGTCAAATTTTGTTCAGTTCTGAAGTTTTTCGTGAAAAGGGAACAAACACCCTCACGAACCTCACAAACATTCGTATTTATAAAATTAATTAATAAAATGTATGTATATTTTGTGGTGTAGGTACCTGGTTCCGAACCACATGCTGCTGTCGCTGGCGGAGGCTCTCCCCCGCGAGGTGCAGGGTGTGAACGCCTGCTGTAGCCCCATGCCGCCATTTGTCAAGCAGAACCTGATCACCATACACAGAATGCTCCTATCGGTCAGTGCATCAGCGCCATCTAGTTTTTCAATAGCTAACTAAGAATCAAACAATGTAGTTTAGTCATAATTGAATTAGCTATTCCGATTGCAATTAAACAAACTTTCTTACGTACTTTGTTAAATTCTAAAGTCCAACGAATTCGAACATAATCTTGAAACACCTGCCTACCCCTATTGGAGGGCGTAGAGTAAGATAGAAATTTTGCCTAGGTTACATTCATGCGCCCACGCATTTTTTTATACATTCACACGGATGCGGCAATTAACATTATATGTATGTCCATGGCAGTGTCGCGAGTTGCCGATGGAGCCGCAACTGTACCAGATGCCGAGCAGTATCCGCTACATGGCAAGCGCGCACCAAGCGCTCCACTACAACGTGCACGACTTCTCACACTTCCCTGAGTACAGGTATCTTCTTCACTTACTCATAATACGGGCGTGGCGGCCCAGTGGTTTGAGTATTCGCTTACGACATTAATATTTTAAATTCGTATCCGGACTGTACCATAGCTTTACTTAAGTGCATGGATTAGTCCCACCTCGTTCTACGGTGAAGGAAAACGTTCAGACAACACCTGTATACGTTTGAGAATAATTTCAAAGACGTATTTGAAGTTGTTCTTGAGGAATGGCGATTAACTCGCCATCTGTCACTTTGGCACATAAATATATAATATATTATGGAGGTTAATGTGTATTTGTATTTGTGTACTTGGATTGCAGGGAGGAGCACATTGTCAATCTAGACCAGCCGACTCAGTTTCTTGACAATACCATCTTCCAACCCGACGTCGAGGCCTTTCTGCCTCCAAGCGTTTACAATTCGCATGCAATTGTGAGTCTGCCGTTTAATATAAGCTCTCGTTACTTTTGCATATCATCACTAGTCTACTCCTACTCTATCTGCCTGTTCCGTCCCACACTGAATAGGCAAAATGAGTAGAGTGAGATGGACCACGCTTCTTAAGACATAAAACGTCTTTCGCTTTACGTTCATTCGTCAGGCGATTCATACATGCTACGTGAGTTGCGAAATAGGTCGTCCACTGTTTCTTCTTGTACATTTCCATGTTTCTTTAACCCTTATTCATTTATACCTATGTAGTATCCTTTCTTCACCTTCACGATCACATCCTCATTAACACCAGTTGCTTTGCGAATCGTTAATCGTCGATTGCGAATCGTTAATCGTCGATTGCGAATCGTTAATCGTCGATTGCGAATCGTTAATCGTCGATTGCGAATCGTTAA
>JACCPG010000518.1:13794-81507 GCA_016069955.1 Drepana arcuata | reverse complement strand
GTGTGTGTGTGTGTGTGTGTTTGTGTGTGTTGGGTGTTTGTGTGTGTGTGTGACTATGACCAGTGTCAACTAATCGATGAATGTTCACAGATGGAAGAACTAAAGGAATATAAAGAGAAGGAAGCCAAGATTGCTGCACTCGGGAAAGGCAATGAACTGATAAAAAAAGAGGTATTGGATAAATTACAAACCCCCCAGCCAGCGGCTGTGGGTGACGAGGGCGGCAGCGCTGGACCGCCCGATACACACAACGAAGCCGATAGCGATAAAAAACAACGCAAACGGAAGATGTCCACAGAGCTACTGCAGCCCAAAGAACCTGTTCCAACCGCCACCAAGGACAAGTCGATCCAACAGCCCAATAAGAACGTTAACAAAACCAAACCTAACACCAGCGTGAACCCGCCGTACGTGTACAAGAACGCCAACTACAAGAAATTCTACAACGACGTAGAGAAAGACCCAAAAAAAAACAACATGAAGTTTAAAAAGCACAAGAAGTGACTTTAATTTTACTACATATTAAGCATAAATGCTGATTCTTTGCATACTTTATATTTTTTTTTACATTTTATCGACCCATCTATAATTTCAACAGCATGTATTAGGTTTGTATTGCTAGCATGCTACCTGTTCGTGGTTTTATTTCCTTCAGTGGTTGAGAAATATGATGCTATTAAATTGAGTTATGTTTATTATGTTCTTGTATTATTTTTGTTGTACGTGCTTACACTTCCATGGTCCATACTCCACCTTCCATCGTCTACAATAATGGAATGAAGGCGTATCAACAAATGTCTGGCTTTTTAATTGATTCTTGCATAATTAAAGGATTCTAATTCCAGCTCCAAAGTATTGGAAAACCGTCACTGTTCCGCTATATACAGGTATATTATTGATTAAAGCAGCGGGTTAAGCTAATGTCATGGTGATTCCTAGCAAATGCCTCTCAGGGTTATTTTGAGAGGTATTTGCTAGGCTTTGACTTGAATCCTTTAATTAGCACAGGATACCTAAAAAAGTCGTGGTGGCCGAGTGGTTCAAGTAGTTGTCTG
The DNA here is from genome assembly GCA_016069955.1 of Drepana arcuata. Taxonomy (NCBI): domain Eukaryota; kingdom Metazoa; phylum Arthropoda; class Insecta; order Lepidoptera; family Drepanidae; genus Drepana; species Drepana arcuata. The sequence goes on along the minus strand of JACCPG010000518.1, from coordinate 80,452 downwards.
CATCTCAAATATTGCAAGTTCATATCTTCTTTATCATTGATGTCCAATCGATTTTAATGTAATTGAGTTCGAATCCCGGCTGTACCACTGAGTTTTCTGAACTTAGTTCAGTGATTAGTTCACACCACGACCCTTACGGTGAAGGAAAACACCGAGAGGAAACCTGCTTAGGTACGTTTGAGAAGTAATTCAAATTCGTAATAAATGTGTAGTCGTGCTTGAGTTACGGCGATGTACTCTCACATCTGTCATCTCAAATATATTTGGTGGAATGTGGGTACTATCGTTACACCTCTACCAACTTACAAACTCATATACGCCCCAGCCTGATAATGAGGGCTGGTATAACTGAGCCTGGCTGTGTAATAACACATGAAGGTATTTTGTACAAATTTTATTTATCTCAAGTAATTTTATGTACAATATAGGCCCTGGCGATAGTGGTACAAGAGTCGAATTGCAAGATATATTTCACTTTACATAATTCAAGAAGGGACATATGTTTATTAATTGTATATATCCGTCTCTTTCGTGCTAAATCATGCTGGCGCGTGAAATTCCCTGATCATATCAATAATTTGAATAAAGCATGTACAGTAGAATGCCGATTAACCGAATTGCCAATTATCCGAATCGGTCCTAAGCTTAATATAAAAAATGATTTATTTATTTATTTATATTTCATATTAGAACGGCCAATGCCACTTACACTAATATGTACACGCTTTCATACTGTCTTTTCAGTACTCCAGACATACTAACAAGATGGTGATATATCCTCACGCCTTCCCACAAGGGTCCCCCCTCGAAGAGGTAGGTACTTAATATAAAAACTTATAACCAGCGGCATATAAAATTCGGATAATCAGCGTTCTACTCTACTATGAGTCAATTCAGCCGATAGTCTTTCCAAGTGGCAAACTTCAACCAATTCCGTTCAGTAAAATTTGCGTGAACGAGCAACAAACATACAACTTTCTTATGTATAATTCGAGAGGATACTATTCCTATTCGGACAAATCGTCCGATATATCCTCTCGTATCTTGATTTTGTTCTTAATAATTCTTCTATTGCCGTAACCGGAGTCATTCCGTTCTTTCGCAACGCCCTTGCCTTCCAATACTTTTGCTTTAGTTTTCAAGTGAAACTTCTTCCTAGGGGTTTCATCTTCCCGGGCCTTCTTGTTCTTGCGCGGGCGCTGGTGACCCTCTGTTGCCGCTGTCACTTTGTTCTCCTCCTCATTAATATCCCGCTTCAATGCACTCTTGAATGTCTGACCGCGTGTCGGCTCGTGCACCGAAAATGTTATCCTATCGTGGTGTATCTGGACAAAACACATTTGCTAATTAAAATCATTCACTTTAGTCCATTTTATAAGAGTTCTTTATAGCGTCAACCCTTTTGATAACACCCTCGTTCCTCAGTAGATATCCTTAAACACGATTGTACATACCTAAGTACTTGCATCTTTGAGTATCTTCTCAAATGTGTGCAAGTTTCCTAACGATGTTTTTCTTCATCTGAAAGCACGTGATGAAAGAAATCACTGTACCTATGTTCTTAACTTCATTACCGTAATTTCAATCTGCAAAATTTACATAGCCTATTTCAAGCTCTCGGTCGTTTGGAATTTAGTAACGAATATCTTGTTTTGAGTTAGTACTGCAAACGTGTAGGCATGGCGAGGCTATGATCTGGATTGGCCCTACTTACTGAATGGCGTCACGAAGCCACGTGATTACGTACCCGATACTCAAGGCTCACAAAGCACTCTTCTTCGTCTTCACAAATCAGCGAGTTGACATCGGCAGGCTTAGCAGCATTGGCCGGCCGCCGGCTCACGCGGAAGAATCGCCACAAAGAGCGGATACGAGGACCGCACGACCGCACTATTTCCTTGACCTATTTAACACATAATGCTTAGGAATATAAGACTATTTTACAAATATTTACAACTAGCTGTATTATTTATAAATATTCGATCGATTTTATTGATTTCTATCTAGATTTATTTTCGGAACAAAGCAAGGGCATATGCTTATGACTCACAAAGTTTCACATGTACAATATTGGTACATACTATCAATTCTCATCATATATTGAAGTACTAGCTTATGCCCGCGGCTACGCCCGCGTGGAGTTCGAAAAAGTAGCGTATGTATCTTTTTTTCCAATATAAGGTATCATATGTTACTTCTAATACCTCCAAAAGTTTTTCATGATGATCGGTTAAGTAGTTTTTACGTGAAAGCGTAACAAACAAACTTACATTCACATTTTATAATATTAGTAAGGATAATCTTCTATTAAAGTACCTAATGGCACATTCTGATACAGAAATGAAATAAATATGTTATCTTTATAATAATATACCTATACCTAATATTTCCTCGTTACGTGTGTTTGTCACCTAACTCCTAAAAGGCTGAACCGATTTGGATGAAATTTTGTGTATAACTGTACCCGGGCTTCCATCGTGTCGCAGAAACTCTTAACCTAGTGAAGCTGGGCAGAATGCTAATATGAGATATATTAATTAATTTTTTGCTTAAAATCGCCAACAGTGGAATAAGTAAGAAAATAGTTCGTTTGTCAATTGTCTCGTGGCCCGCAAGCGGGTCCCAAGTCATACATTACCTTCATCTGCTCCGCTCCGTCGCATACTCCGCCAGCGTGGGGCTCTACACCAAAGCTATTGACACACGCACGGTCATCTGTCATCAAGGACTCGATTTGAAACGCGCATTTTGGCACGTTGTCCGTACGCTCCTGTATGGAAAATGTAATTACATTAATGTATTGATCATTGCTCTCACGTTGGCATCTAAATATATACCCGGTTAAGAGTGCTGTTACCCCTCTGCCTACACTTTGGAAACGATTGTCGGCTGTCTGGCTTAGTGGCCAGAAGTCCGATTGCAGACTCGTGATCGCGGTTTCGATTCCTGTTGAACGCGACTATTAATATTTTAGTCTAGATGTCTTATGTGTTTCTGCATTAAGCACATTATTGTCCAGTTCGTATAGTAACATTGCTTAGTTTGGGCCTAGGTTAACCTGTGTGGAGTTGTCCCAAACTACCTAGTTAATATTATAATTTATGAATGTTCTTACCCAACCAATCTCGTCGCAGCGTTTCGGTTCATCGAAGCAAATATAATAATTGATAGCTTTAGAGCCATCAGTTCTCTTCTCCGTTGACCAAGTGTACCAATTCTCACCAAACTTGAACATGCTATTTATATGGCTCTGCTTGTAAATCAACGGGAATATCATATCGTTTGGGTGCAACTGACGGGGCTTCTCAGTCGTCCGGTCGGTAGGTCTCTCTTCTTCGTACTCAATTTGTTTCTCTTCGGGATGTCTGCGAGTATGCTTGAGGAAGGGCATCAATGTGATCTCTGCCCTTTTCTTGTGCTCGGAGGTCTCGGTGCGCGGTGCCTCTTCCTCTTCGATCTTGGAGTCTTCCTGTTCAGAGTGCATCACCACTTTAACTTTGACCCCAAGGGCCAAGTGGCACATGCACGCACTTAACACATAGCTATACCAGTTCATGTTAGCGAATGCGACCGTTTGACGCTCCCAGAATAGTAGAGGCTGCTTGTGTACCAAAGCCCAAGGATGTTTGTATTTAGCGAGAGCGATAAGGATTTATAAACAAGCTGTAAATTCCGTTCTCAAAGCAAAAGAACGACCAAACCTTTTTGTTTCCGGTATCGCCAGCGCGAGCAAGCAGGTGCTCGCGACCAGGTCGCGCGTGTTCATTTCAATAAAACAACCAAGTACAGATTATTGCTTTTATTGGGTACAAAGATGTAGAGTATAAAATAAAAATACTGCATTTGGTATCCACCTTTTTCATAAAACTTTGATTATGAAAATTAAGCATTTAGACAAATACACGGTTTTACACCTTAAAATAAACACGTTAAAGCATAAAGTTGTATCTCTAAACTACTATTAACTATATAGAAAATGTATAATCGTATAGTACAAATAAGTAAGCAAGTGACGTTTGGACCATTGTTAGGAATTAAAGTTTTCCATAGTGCTCGATATAGTACATCAGCCGTAAGAATTTATATTTACAAGATACACTATAATTTCGTTATAAGTTGATATTTCGTAGCATTAGGGGTAAGAATAGCATCACTAAGGCAGAGAGGGTGTTTTATTGTACATAATTACTAGGGGCTAAGTTTACTCACTAACGATAATTTTGCTGAGGTGAGCCTAGCCATTATCTCATCGAGTAACAGGCTCACCTAAATAACGCGATCACCTATACTACCGCCCTACATACTTACAAAATAATTAGACCTCTATTGTGTTCGTTTAGCCTAACAAACATTGGTTCCATCAGTGTTATGACACAGCGTAAACAATAACATCCAACTTAATTAGCATATTCACCATTCGACATTATTACTGGCGGCAGCTGCGTTTGATCATCTATATGTAGATTTACTATATTTAAGATATATTCATATTTTTGTTATATCTCTGCGTTAAAGTATTTACTAGCGTTGATACGTTACTCGTTGTATATAATAAAGGAACTGAAAGTAAATCAATTACTTTGATTGTTATAAATAATGCCTGCATATTTCTGCACAAAAACCGATCACAGCAGTAAGGAATGGAAATTATAAAAAATCGTCATCATATCATCACGCCGAGTCCTTAACGGGGTAGGCAGAGAGTATAGAGCGCCATTTCTCTCATGACTTACATACATACATATACTTACATACTAACCTCTTTCGCTTCGCCTACTTTCTTCATACATGCTCGTTGGTTTCTAGTACCTACTCTTCAAGTTAATTAATTAATTCATAAATTAATAAACATATTTGGAACAAATATTCCAACTGTGTAGTATTTAAACTATCATCATCATTATACATATTTGTCTTGGCGTTTCTAGTGCAATAGCCTCTCTACAATACAATCTCTTTAACAAGTTTGTTTGATTTGACTCATGTATGTGCTCAGTATTTCAGAAAATAGAACAGTTGTCTTCTAGAAGTTGTGAATATTATTTTCATTATGACGCAATAAAACAAATAGCTCCAAAGATAACATCATTCAAGGGAGTCATACATACGTTCACTCCTGCGCACATTGTATTAAACGTTTTTTTTTTATAAAAACTTAGAAACATTCTACGTGTATGTATAGTTTTATCGCTATAGTAGATTTTTATGGGAAAATACGTAGAATAATTCAAGTTAGTATATATATGTACTTTTAAACTTGATGGCTTTTTATTAACTCTCTTTCATACTACATATTTCAACAACTGTCCTATTTTCAAACATCCTGTTTATTATATAAATTAAAAACATAGTACCCCGTCTTATATGCATGTCTATTCGCTATACACCTCTGCCTACCACTTCAGGGACCCTTATGGGAAGGCGTAAGGATATATATATATATATATATATATATGTGTATATATGTATATTTATATATATATATATACACATACATATATAATATTCGCTATAAGCACTACTGAACAAATGTCATGCGGTTTTCATCAGAATACAGAGTGATCGTTTAGGAAAGTTCAGGTTTAATTAATGTATTAAAGTTTTGTGTAAATTGGTTGAAATATGTAAAACGTCAAGCCTTGAGAGATTTCTGTCTTAATCACTTTAAGATAGTGGTATGTACTAATTATATAATAGCTGAAGGCATGGTTGGTGTGCTATTGAAACATTAAACGAATGACACTGTAAATTCGCATCCAGTTGCCACCAGTCTACGTCTGCTACCACTACATGCGAACTATATATAGAACATAATAGCTTTGAGTACAGTACAGTAAGCTTTTATTATAATTATAATATACTTCAGTCTTATGCGAAAAAACTTAACGTAAACGTGAACATATCCTTGTGGTATCTGTAAAACAATAAGTTATACGATAAGCTAGTGTTATCCTAATATAATTAAATAAATGCGAAAGTTTGAGGATGTGTGGATGTTAGTTACTCAATCACGCCAGAACAGCTATACGGAATTGGATAAAACTGGCACAGAGATAGATTATTATATTAATATTGATATTATATTAGTCCAGTTAGGATTAATACAAAGAATATCTTTTATTTAAGAAAAATCTATCAATGAAATCCAAATTTTACACCACTGAACGGGGCAGGGCTTGTGCAGCACAATTCCCAGTGTTCCTAGTTATCAGTAACCACAACGTGTTTCGTTGACAGCACACATCACAGGCCTATGCACAGTAAAAACTGACGTATATCCTAGCACAACGCAAATTAAGTATCTAAAGTATTATTAATATGAGATTTTACAAATATTCCATTTATATTTTCTCTATTAAAAGTATCATAAATATTAAAAATACATTAACATCTGTTTGAAAATGCTTATCTGTACATATTGTACATAGAATTCAAATATAGGGCATCTATGATATATTCAACACGTATATATTGCATATACGCGATGCTCTTTAATATCTAAATGCCGCTGGAAGACTTGGCGCGGGGTTAGCTAAGGACAAAAATATACTATAAACTGCTTTACAATTAAATTAATTCGTTCATTGTAATTACACACTTATAATTAAGACGTAATACATATAAACGCGTTTAACTAAACATTAATGTGTATAAAAATATTAACTGAATTGCAATAACTTTAGAACTAAATTTAATAATATAATTGAATTAACTGCCGAAGGAAAATATACCTAGCAGTCCAGATTCATAATTATTACCGGCTATAAGCAACTCTTATACTATATAATTAGGTCGAACAACAGTGACACACGGAGCAAATATATCATAATCTTACCTGCTCAATATCAGTAGGATCCTCGTTACATTAAGTTCCCGCCGCACCTACGTTTCATTTCACAATCAATTAAGAACAAATAATAATTAAAATACGATGGAACCAACGATTTCATACTAAAGTGAGAACAGATTGCTCTGCAATATTTTGGCTAAGTTTAATTATATTTTTTAAGTTATTGTACTGGGTATGAACCAGTAAAGATAGCATTAACATCCCTATCCCTATACCTTTAAACGAGCAATTCTTGTATATATCTATATATATAATCTGAATCTGGGAAACGGCTCCAACGATTTTCATGAAATTTGGTAAGGGGGGGATTTCGGGGGCAATAAATTGATCTAGCTAGGTTTCATTAAAAAAAAAGTTGTTTTATCCGTGTTTTTAGGCATTGAAAATCTCCTACAATTTCATTAGAATTTGAATTTCGCTACTGCTTTACCGACAGAGCAACAATAAAGCGTTGCTAAGCAACAAACTTTAAGCCAATGAGTTTTTGGTTGTCATAAGTATGTCATTCGTACGAAAAAATATAAATCTGAAAAATACCGAGCTAAGCCTCGGTCATCCAGGTACTGATAAATTTATAAGTAAATATTACTGTTTCTATGATAATTTTTTTTATCAATATCATTTTTTTTTCATGTTTTCACCGTCAGTACCTGCTACCGATCAACAAAACTATTTCTATAAACCCTAATGTTATATTCGTTATCTTATCATCAATCGCGTATTATATTCTATGTATTCGCATGGGTACTGAAGACGACGGCATATAAGTATAAAATATATTTATGATTTCTTATAAAACTAATAAAACTAAATTGTATATCCTCACGCCTTCCCACAAGGGTCCCCGAAGGGGTAGGCAGAGGTGTATAGGTAATACCCACACACCCACTTTCCGCCAGAGGTATATTAGGTGCCAACGTGACAGATGGCGAGTCCATCGCCGTTACTCAGGCACGGCTATACATACGCCTTTGAATTTCTTCTCAGACGTATGCAGGTTTCCTCTCGATGTTTTCCTTCACCGTAAAGCTCGTGGTGTGACTAATCACTGTACTTAAGTTCAGAAAAACTCATTGGTACAGTCGGGATTCGAACTTGCGACCTTTGCGTCGCAGGCAACTGCTCGAACCACTCGGCCACCACGGCTCTCTTTTCAATTTCAAATTGTTTTCGATTATTTTAATAAAAACGGTATGCACTGGCCGAAATATTGTGGAGCAATTTGTTTCCACCGTACTTATCGCACAACGGGCGACTGTACTATCACCACGGCCAATTTACTGGAACTGAGATAAAAAGGCGACAATCCTATAAACACAACTTAATTACTAATCGATAATAATAAATTTACCGTAAAAAAAGTGTAATTATTCATTACATTATATGGCTTAAAAGTGCATGGAAATTGAAAGAATCGCATACTTAATGTACATACTAAACTAAACCTTATCGACTGTTACTATTTACGCTGTGGAAATAGTGAGTCATAACTACATTGTAAACTAAAAATGCTCGCTTATCTCTAGTGCCTATTCGTAAATCTCATCTCATCATATAAAGCCCTATAAAAGCATAGCCTGTACGTGCGTTGGCCACGAAATCAAAACTGTATTCAAATTATGTTGGGTCACACTGGTATGTCGACAATATGAAATTATCTTAATATAAAACATATAAGTTTTCCTAACAAACGGTAAGCCCACTAAAGCTATGTTAGCTTAATAAAGGCCCTTATATATTTTTTTAAAACCCTCTCAATATGTTAATAAGTTATGAAGGTATAGTTCGAATGTTGCCAACACCATAATGCCGGTACTGTCTATTATGTATAAATAAATATAAAAATATGCTATTACGGTTTGTGATGTACGTGCATAATAAATTTTAAAATACCTCGCTTTTAGTGTGTTCCATTTGTAAAGATACATTTGAACGAGAATGATTAGAGATGGGTTTGTGATCGATGTTCTTGAAGTGAATAATGTAAAAGATTGCACTTGAGCAATCCACAAGATATTTCCATATCGCGATCATATTTACCATTCCGTTTGTTTATACTTCAACATGTTGACACTTGCACTAATCGAGCCAACAACATTTACGTAGCTATAATGCGACGTATGAATCGTGTGCCAACGCGCGCACGCGTCATTAAACTCGACTGCCAATAGAACTATCTAATCACACCGTCAATATTGTCGGAGTACCTGCTAACTTCAACACTGCAAACTACGGAAAATAGACCACTTTCAACTATAGATCGATAAACTCTAATATCCTTCATTTTATTATCATCGGAGGCATCTAGTACTAACATCTTACTGTTACTTCAAGAAGTGTAATGTATTTATATGAAAATAAATAACTATAAAGTTTGGTGGCTTGACGTTTGATTAATAACATCAAAATATTTTTGCTACTATTGTAAAATCCATTCAGAGTAGCTGAACATGCCAAAGGTCGCTTTCAACTTTACACATATATAAATATATAAATACTGTTTATTTGAAATAGAACACTATAGAATACTATGGGGTCAAAATGGTCAGGGATAGCATAACGATATATTCGCGAAAGGAAGAATCGCGGCTTACCTAAGTCTATCAAACGTAGCTCACGCAAAAAAGTAGCGCAGTAGAAACACGGTACCATAGTATACTCTATGGTACATCACTGTACATTGAAGTACATTGAGCCGTTGTCTTAACACCACATTGAATACGGAAGTTGATTACGTCTGCGCGTTAGCCGTGGCGAATACGAAGCTCAGAATGCCTGTCATTGTTAGCAGAACCTCTTGGATGGTGGTTAGTTTGTTGGCCGGTCGCATACGATGTACACACTCGGTATAGGTGTGCAAAGAATCCGGGGTTGTGCCAAGTTACATCCGAATGTTTAGTACAACATTAAAGCGTGTTCGCCACAAACAACGTACAAACTGACGAGACAAACATCGGAGCAACTGTTCACATACAGTAAATGAACCAGCATTACATCATACACGTTCTTCGCACTCTACGAGGGCCCTTAACATAACATTACAAATATATTTTAAATAAATAAATAAATACAAAATGTTCGTTAACTTACGTATAACAGGCCCTAAAATGTATCTTACACAGCTTAATTAAAACAATGTTACTATACACAAATATGTTATTCAAACGCTATTATTAATGAAATACAATGGAAAAACAACTTTAAAGGTTAAGTGATATAAAGTTCAAATTAGCGTAAACGCGACAATCCATTCAAAACCTAGTGCTTACCTCCCCGTCATTTGTATGTGAACAGTGTCTCCGATGTGTGTGCTAGTGCGGGCTGCCCTTGGGGGTGGAGTGCCGCCATCACGTGGTCGCGAACGCCAGTCCCTTGCGTTGGAGGAACAGGTGTATCTCGGCGAAGGCGGGCCGCTCGTGCTCGTCACGCCTCCAGCACTCCACCATCAGCTCGTACACGTCACGCGGACACGCCTGCGAGCGGCCGATGCACTCGAACAAACCGTCGTCCGCTTGCAAGTGAGATAGGTTCTGCAGTACCTGCACAACATATTCGATAAAGTTATCTAACGGACATACATAGATCACCATCATCATCATCATCATCAGCCCACTCTAGTCCACTGCTGGACATAGGCCTCCACTAATGAGCGCCATAGCGCCCTGTCTTCAGCTTGCCGCATCCAGCAGTCATCAAATTCCATTATCTTTATATAGGAGATCCCATTTGTGAACTCACTCATCACAAAATCACAGGAACTATAAGGCCGATTGACGTGAAATTTGATAGGAGTATTCCTTACGCGGTGTAGAGGTCAGCTAAGAACGGATATTATGAAACTCCACCCGCAAGGTAGAACGCGGTGGCGTTAAATAAAAAAAAGTTTTTACTTGATCAAAATATTATAATAATAATAAAAACCTTAGCCACAACAACGCGTTGCCGGGTCTGCTAGTATGTATATAAAATGGAATTAACCAAAGCTTAGTAAACAAGTACAAATACTCATTATCATCCCACAGATATCTGCCACTCAAGGGGAATAGAAAGCTTCGCAAGTATACCCTAAGATTTAAAAATATATACGTAAGCTCTTGCTTGTGTTTACAAGCTTTGCTTTCTTTAGCTGGCAAATAAGACTTTATACATAAATAATAATAATAATATCCTCCACTCCACAAATCAATCAAAATCCAACAAAATCCACTCCACAAGGGTCCCCGAAGGGGTAGGCAGAGGTGTATAGGTAATACCCACACACCCACTTTCCGCCAGAGGTATATTAGGTGCCAACGTGACAGATGGCGAGTCCATCGCCGTGACTCAAGCACGACTAAACATTTATAAAAAAAATGCTTTTTAATACTTAAAAAAGTCACTTACGTCAGTGTCAGTGTAATGTTCGTAGGGCCTCCTCCTGCACAGCGTGTATATCTCGTGGAGTGTGACCGCGAATGCCCACACGTCGGTCTTGGTGGTGTACTTGCCGTGGAGCACAGACTCCCACGCCGCCCACCGGAGGGGCAATGGGATCCTGCCGTCCACCTTGTAGTAGTCGCACGCGTACGCCTCGTTGTCCGTGCCGAAGTCGCTGATCTTTATTTGGTAGCCTTTGCCCACGAGGCAATTTCTGAAATGTTCCAATTGTAATTAAACTCCGAGTCAACTACGTGGCAGGTAATGAGTGAATTTGTTCTCTTTAAACAAGCAGACCACATTTATTAACCTCTTGCTCGACCTGGTCTAGAATTCTAGTCTAGTCAAGAATTTGAGCGGGCGCGGAATGATAATAATATAATATAATAATAAAAATAATATATCCTCACGCCTTCCCACAAGGGTCCCCGAAGGGGTAGGCAGAGGTGTATAGGTATTACCCACACACCCACTTTCCGCCAGAGGCATATTAGGTGCCAACGTGACAGGTGGCGAGTCCATCGCCGTTACTCAAGCACGACTATACATACGCCTTTGAATTTCTTCTCAGACATATGCAGGTTTCCTCTCGATGTTTTCCTTCACCGTAAAGCTCGTGGTGTGACTAATCACTGTACTTAAGTTCAGAAAAACTCAGTGGTACAGTCGGGATTCGAACTTGCGACCTTTGCGTCGCAGGCAACTGCTCGAACCACTCGGCCACCACGGCGCGGAGTGAATGTGTATATTAACCTCGCCGCCAAGTCCCTGTGCACGAAGTTCAAGGACTCCAAGTACTGCATGCCGGCCGCGATCTGTGTGGCGATGTGTAGCAGAGTGGGCGTGGAGGGGGGCGATGCGGTCCTCATCAGCGAGCACAGGTCGCCCAGGTCCAGGTACTCCAGGACCACCGCCAGCGGCGGCGAGCGACACGCGCCCAACACGCGGGCGAGGTGGGGCGACGACAGCGCCGCCAGAATACGGACGTCACGCTCAAACTCCTCCCTGGCGAAATGACACGTAACGCATACAGCCTAAGGTCCAAATTCCGCTTGGCGAAACGGATGAAGAAGGAAATAGAACGACATGACTTGACCAATTTAAATAGACGTTTATACTAGCTGCAATGTATAGTAAACTTGCAAAGTGTTTCGATTTTTCGTATGATAAGTGTAACGTCGACTCCCTCGCGGGGTAGGCAAATAGCATTGGGCAGTTACAATTTATTGCATTTACAATGTTAATATTAGTATCGATTCGCATAGCGCACGATTTGCAACTATATACAATGACTCTATAGTTGTACATCGTTAGTGAATAAAGGCTCGTTACGGCTTATATGGGGTTAATGAGAAGAAAGTTAGAGAAGAAAGCAACGTGTCTATTAAACCATGTTCATACATGATATACCTCTCCTTAAGGGTCGCGTCGTGGCACAGGAATTTGACCGCCACCAACCGCTTCTCGGGCGTAATGGCCCCGTTGTACTCGGGCACACCGTCCGCCTCTGCTACGTACACCTGAAGTATTCTTTTTATTAACAAACACCCATTATCATCACGAGCCCCTCACTGGGTAGGCAGAGATAATTCGGGGCCAGTTCTCTCTTGACACTTTAGCTTAATGCTTTTAAATTTACAATCTAATCTATACCGTTCGGTATAGATAGTGACATCCGCGAAAACGCGCCACACTATACTTCCATATAGTTTATGGTGAAGTATGCAACCTTCCACATGAGTGCACACGCACACTACAATTATTAGACTCGGGTCATACTCCCCGCATCTCGCGACCCCCTCGACTAGGGAATGGTGGGGCGCGTTTTCGTGGATGGCACTATCTATACATAGTAGACAGGTTTTTATAGATTTTAAATGCTACTACTATTGTCAATGCAAGCTAAGTATTTTTTTTATATAAAATCTAATGTAATATTTCAGGCTATCTATCACTGTGCCAAAATTTCATCCAATAACGTACCTATATTAGCTTTATTTTTAAATAACACTTTGGAATCGTTCTGTAAAATAACTCAACGAAAAAATGCAGGCAATTTTTTTAAACAGATTCAGTTTTTTTATGTCATCTGTTACAAACATGTTTCTAGTTAATCTAATGATTCCTCTTAATAATGAAACCTCCATGGATATGTACTGTAAAGAATACTCACTGTGCCAAAGGCCCCCTCGGCCAGTTTGGAGATCATGCGGAGCCTGTGCCGCGGGAACTCGATCACATTGGTTGTCTCGAGACGCCGCTTCAGGTCAATCAACACATCTTGTCGGCTCGGCGACTATTCAACCAATCACAAGTAAGTCACTGTTGAGACTAACTGTCCACTGCTTTCAAATGAATCGGTACTTCAGTGATCAACGGTAAACATTATATAACACAATTTTTTTTATAAGTAGGCAGTACTTTTAACTTCGAAAGTATTTATATCTACATAATAATAGAGCATGAAGAAAATTCCGAAGACACCACAAATTGTATATGAAATATTTTTTTAAGTCCGACATTTATAATATTAGTATAGACACAGAGAGTAACTGAAAGTATGGGCACCATATGCTCACCCTAGTGCTGTGCTTGGAGCGGACCGAGCCCGCTGACCTCCTGGCTTCAAGCTCCGTCATCTTGTCCATGTGGTCTTCCATCAGCTCGGTGGCGCGGTCAGACAGGGAGTCCGCCATACGCCGCTTGGTCAACAACGGAGCGGAACTCAACTCGGGCACGGCGTAGTCGTAATTTGAACTATCTGCTTGATGATAATAATTATTGGAATAAGTATAGGTACTTATATATAATATATATTATATATAGGAACATTTGTATAGGTACAATGCAGTTTATATAGTAAAATTAAGTAAAAAACTTAATTGCGGACATTGACAGCTTTTGCGTGTGGATTGATTTATTACACAAACACTTACAGCTCTATATCCAAAACCTTTATACATATATAATATATCAGATGTCAGCCTATTGTTTACTATATAGGTAGTAAATAATATTTTTTGTTCAATAACTTTATTACGTTTTTATATCTTCATGCCTACCCACAACATCATCTTCCGCGGAGAATATTATATTAAGTGTCATTTAACGAGTCTGTAGCCCCTGCCTCAAGCACACTTGTCTTAGAATGTTTATTACCTACCTACTTTTTAACAACTCTGTACCGAGTTACCGAAGGCCATGTAGGTTTTCACCAATAAACGCATATTTTCGACCAATTGGTTCTTACTATAATCATCTAATATGAAAGATAATAATAATATATCCTCACGCCTTCCCACAAGGGTCCCCGAAGGGGTAGGCAGACGTGTATAGGTAATACCCACACACCCACTTTCCGCCAGAGGTATATTAGGTGCCAACGTGACAGATGGCGAGTCCATCGCCGTTACTCAAGCACGACTCTACATACGCCTTTGAATTTCTTCTCAGACATATGCAGGTTTCCTCTCGATGTTTTCCTTCACCGTAAAGCTCGTGGTGTGACTAATCACTGTACTTAAGTTCAGAAAAAATCATTGGTACAGTCGCGATTCGAACATGCGACCTTTGCGTCGCAGGCAACTGCTCGAACCACTCGGCCACCACGGCTCTAAAAAAAACACAGTACGCCAAATACTAAGTACAATACAACTATTATTACCTGATAAAGCAGGATTGGAATCTTTAGCAAAATCTTTCATCTCGAGCAGTACAGTGCTGTAACTGAAGTAAGGGGCGCACTTCAGCGCCTGATACGGCTCCTGGTATTCATCCGACTTGACATCCATCGCGCAGTCGATTATCATCTTATTCTCTGGCATCATGGAAGTGCCACAAGGCGTATAGTTGTCTGAGCGTTTCTGTGCTACCGTGGTCTTAGCCAGGGGTGACGCGAAACACTTGCGGTGTCGGTGTCTATGTACTATCAGGAATACTGCCACAGCTAGAAGAATGACTAGAGCCGTCAGGACCCCAACGACAATAGCGACGTACAACGGGTCTTCTTGGTGGGCAGCTTGCACCTCCTTTGTGGTTGTGAGTTTGGTCTTGTCATTTCCCAGAGTTGGCTTCAGGATCTCTGGAGTGTAGTTGCCTTGGGCGACGTCTGGAATGAGATTTTTATTTACTGATCATATCGAACACAATGGTCTTAAACCCAGGCAAATGTCTGACGAACCAGTGAGAGAGCAAACAGCGAGCTAATATTACAACGATCTGTTTACAAGAATACTATAGAATATAATATATGGTACAGATCTATACAAATTCACCTGGTCCCAAACTAGCAATGCTAGACAACGATACACATGTATAGATACCTTTATGTATACATAAGACATCAAGACTAATACTTGTGTTTATCACAATAATATCTGCCCTCTAGTCTAGACCAGGCGGCGGTCAAGTGTACCGGCGAGCATGTATGAAGAGACTGTTGAATCTGGATGAAACAAACGAAGGCTGTAAGAGTATTATTTTACAAACCACTGGTAGACAGTATCCTGTGAAGGTCTAGGCGTCATAATATGTGTGTCACAAGACGTGACGTTCGCTTACCGGAGTCAAAGACGATCTCGCTGATGAGTATCCACCTAGCGGAGAAGCGCAGCTCGATCCGCACCCACTTGCCGATCCTGTGGTGCAGCTTAATCGTCACGTTGCGCGAGTTCTCGAAGATGCTGTCTTCCTCGTACGTGTAGCGTATAGACTCGCCTTGGAAGTGGCGCCCGCCGATTGAGAATGATATTATAGCTTCGGAGAACACCTATACAACAAGTCGGCGTATCAATCAACAAATCGTAATGTTTACGCTTGGCAATAGTTGTTCAATATAAGAATTGCTTAACCTCGTACAGTCAGCCTTTTGTAATAATGTACAATCAACCTGACATTATTTTGTATATAATGTGTGATTAATTACACCTCGAGCCTTGCGTTGAGGAAAAACATCTTAAAGTAGCCTATATACGTTTGAGTCGTGCTTGAGAAACCGACGATGGAGAGTGTGCAAACTGAACACCTGTGCCTACACCTTCGGGATCCTTGTGGATGAAGAATTAAAAATGACACGGAGAGTGAAGACATTAAAATAAAATAGTATGTTTGGATCCCTGAATATACCACGCACAAGTGTTACAACATGCTTTTTGCGTCGGAGATACATTTAAGTGTCATGGCAAGTCCATCACCGGTATCTAAAGCACGACTGAAGATACAATTTTGAATCGCTTCTAAAACGTATGCATATTTCCTCACCATGTTTTTCTCAAGCTTAAAGCTCGTCCAACTTATTATAATGAACCTAACAACACCAACAGACATATATGTAACAACACACAATTAGAAGGCTTTAAAAATCCGTACCTGCACATCCCTCATGAACTTGTTATTGCAGAAGAGGTGTACTGCGCTGAACTCCCTCACTTTGTCGAACTCGAAGGTGATAGTTGGTGGCACAGGTCTCGAGTCGTTCCGCCATCCGACCCATGCAGAATTTTTAGCCGCCTCCCTGATCTCGTCCCCACCAAACTGGCCATCCACCAACTGCCCCAACCCACCCCTAAGATCCTCCCCCCACTGACCATCGTATATTATGTCTGTCAACTCCACCCCATTGCTCCTCTTGTTCCCTTTCGGCATTGAGTACGAGACGATACCAACTGCACAAAGTTCATCCAATTAGTATGTATATAGGAACATTTTATTAGTCTGTTACCCTCGTGATAAGGGCGACATTACATGCTCACGATAATTTATGCTCTTACAACATTGTTGCAAAAATAAATTACACATACATATATAAAGATTTCGATTGTTTGTCGGTAAAAACCGTTCACATTGTATACCAGCCCTAAACAGAAACGTGTTCGTACTTAGACTTACACATTTTGAACAATAATTGATTTGTGCCTAGGTCTGCAAAAGTGAACCCGCGACGTCGCGTGTTCTGCTTGGCATTTATTACTAGAAAACTCCAGCATATAGCAGAAGACGATATATTTTTACTATATAGAGGTATGTATATAACGAGCAAGTTCATTCCTTGTCCGAAAGCTGACAAGCAAAACACATTTAGGAGTCATATTAATAAGTGTAAATAACTTATATAATAACTGAACAGTTCACAGGAACTACGCCTGAACAATAGGTATCGGTGACCGTCAAACACACTACCATGGATGTATACTGTACTGATGTGTACACTTTGACAATAGGTAATTACAGTAAGACACTATAAATAATGTCCACCTCCTTAATGTGTGTAGTGAGTGACCATCGACCGAGAGCCCACGTAGGGTCTGTCACCATGGTCGATCGAGCACACATCATTAAAATGGCAGGTGTTTCAAAATAGCAGACTCAATTACACTTAAAATCTATAAAGGTATGTAGAATAGCTGGTATAATCACACCATATTAGAACATACTCGTTTAAACGAAACATCAAATTAAGTAAGTTAAGTAAACTTAAGTACAGTGATTAGTCACACCACGAGCTTTACGATGAAGGAAAACATCGAGAGGAAACCTGCATACGTCTGAGAAGAAATTCAAAGGCGTATGTATAGTCGTGCTTGAGTAACGGCGATGGACTCGCCATCTGTCACGTTGGCACCTAATATACCTCTGGCGGAAAGTGGGTGTGTGGGTATTACCTATATACCTCTGCCTACCCCTTCGGGGACCCTTGTGGGAAGGCGTGAGGATATTTATATATAATATATTGTTATATTATATAAGTAAACTCACAAAGGAAAGATTTACATTGAATACAAACTAATTATGACTATTATTATATTGACTCGAAGGGAATGTCAATGAATGAAATAGAAATGGGTCAAGCAACCTATAATTACGCATACGTTTTTTCATAGGGATCGATCGTGTCAACCATAATTATTTCAAACGAGGAGTGTACATACTTTGAATACCACCTTAGGTCAATTAGTAAAAAAATAATAATCTACTTCTGCAAAGCTCTAAGAAGTATGAAATAACGACGTAAAATATCGAGAAACATTCGATAGGTATGTACGTGTATTACTTAATAACATACAAAACAAAACCCTCATACTTCGCAGTATTCGGATATTAACCAATATAATACATATGTATATGTATATATTTATATATGTATGCCAAGAGCTAGTTATAAAACATGGCATGGCAGTGAAGACCTTTCTCCATTGGCCAGCAGACAGCACGCACACCATGCAACTGGCTTTAAATGCATTACGTTGGACGAACCAATTGCCTCTATAAAATGCATTTTCTATCAAACGTCTATTTTCATTTGCATTCGGTATAAGCACGGCTGTAGGTTTGTTAGCGAAAATGGCGACACAAAAACTCGTTTCTGGATGCAGCCAGCGCTCCGCGTCGAGACTTAAATATTGTACGGGGAATCGTAAGCACATTAATTTACACTATATAAGGTTTACTCATTTACACAATACAATGGGTTTTATTTATATTCTAACGGCATTACAGACCGACACCTGGCTTTCTCGCATAAGCATAAAAGATGACTCGATTTGTGCAGCTCGTAGTTTGGTATGACTAGTACAGTATAAAGTACAACAGTTAAGTTCTATCAACTTCATCACTAAACCAATTAACTGACGTAACATGAAAATTCCACCAGTAACTGCAGCCTGCATTGCTAGGAGCGTCCTCAATCCTCATCATTCATTATTGTCTGACGAAAATGTGTCGAATGTATGGAGGTCTACTGTTCTTTAAAAAATACGCTATTGGTTTTTATCGTAGAGAGGTACAATTAACTACACCGCATATACTAACTTAATTATTATCTATATTTTTCTACTTGCAAGATAAGTAAACAAAGACAAGACGCTAATTGTGCTCGGGACTGCACGACGCGTTATCTATTTACTTTTCCGCAGTATTTTCATAGTGGAACAAAGAAAGCTAGGCTCTTACATCACTCTGTATCGTTTCTCACGACCACTTACTCCCAGTAAGTGCGTTATGTAGGGTGGTCATTTATACACGAATCAATTCGATACCTCCGCTTACAATTACCATAATTTATTTAAGAGTGCAACAGGGACAGATACATATAAGTTATATACATCAGTGCTTTTCGCACTATTTAATAATTAGGGCAATAGCAAGCTCAGGCAAGCTCCAATAAGTCCAATAATAAGATAATAGAAAGATTTAAAAGAATATATAACATCATATTTAATAATTAGGCAAATTAAATCTTATCTTTGTGCTAAATTTCATCCATTTCTGATCAGTAGTTTCTGGGTGAAAGAGAAACATTCATCATCACTTTAAATGATAGCAGCAGTGTGACCAATTCAAGAATGGTTTTTAATTTCGGGTGAATAGCGTTGTACATAACGGTATATTACGATCTCTGATAGACTAAGCAGAGTCGGTTTGTAAAATAAATTGATTTGTATTTAGACTACCTAGACACTACTTTTACATCATCTTGAATATTTTAAACGCTAGCACTTGCGAAGATTATAGTAGAATAGTTAATATTTTTAATGACGAAGAATGCCGCGATGAAAGCACCCGACAACGTGTACGAAGTCCAAGTATTACTTTGAAAGTATTTTAATTAAGGTGCTTTACAACGGCTTTTCAAAGAAACTCCATAAGAATGAGCGATAGCGATAGCAAACGGACCATGTAAAAAACTGAAAAAGTAGACTTGTGTTATGAAGTAACCTGTGTAATTTGCTATTTCTAAATAATGGCTTGCATGCCATACAGTCGCTGCTCCTAGTTCAAACGATACGAACAGTTCTGGGAAATTCATGTTTAGTTGGGGCCATGACACGGGCGATTCGTAAACGTAATTACCCATAAACGCTGTTGTTGACATAAACAAAAAAACTTGATAATATGGCCACTGCTTCTAAGCAAAAATTGTCGTAATTTTTATAACGACTTTTGCTTGTCTCTTTCCGTTCGCAAACTCAGCTCTTCTTCACTTCAGATCATTACAACACTTCTCTTACATATACATCTGGTGTGTATATATTCAATATTAATCATTCCGGTTAGAAACGAGCTAGTCTCGTGGCCGAATAAGAGAAAATATAGTGTTAAACCTGTTTGTTATCTTCATGGAATACGTAACCATTCAATGGAGCAACGGTACTTGGTGAAAAGCCTTTAATTGCGTAAATTTAAAAGTAAATTGATATGCCATATTTGCATGTGTCCCTTAGTGAAATATTGAAGTAAATATATAAATACACGCTACATACATACATACACCGTCTGCATAAAATTATATAAAAATGGCAAAAAAATATTTTGTTGTTTTATTTCAGGAGTAATTTTTTTAACTTAAGGAACTAAACTGTAAAACCTTTGTGAGAGAATAAATGAATTATTATTATTATTACTTACCGCTCCAATAGCAGCCGTAGAGTTCAACTCTCATGCACACGGTGCGCCGGTGGGAGCTGTACGGAATAAACCGTATCTTGGACGCCCAGACGGGGGGCTCCAGCTGGTTCTTCTTTTCCAAGTAGGTATTCGTGTTACCAGGAAGGATCTGGAAAAGAATACCGCTTTTTAAAGGTAGGGTAGTAGGGGGTGAGTGGTAAAAAAGTCACTTTCGATGGCGATATTGAAACTTAAGTACAGTAACACACTACAGTACAGTATCACACCACAACATTTACGGAATATGAAAGAATTGTGATAGTCGGCGACAGTCTTTTTTATTTCACCTCTATTACAAGCTACCCCTACCTAGGAGATCCTTGTGCGGTGTGAGAATCAAAAATATAAATATCATTACAACGACAGTCATAAGTTGTAATTCGATAGGAAAAAAGTACAATAGGTACGTATTTCATACATTGGTTCAACGACCGTTAGCCGTGCATGGAATACTATATGTCAACTTCTTATGTGGGGCTGTAACTGACTTATGACAGGGAAAAAACGCGTGCGGTTTATTATGCACGCGTCCGCAAAAATATTACATACTAACGAAAGACGAGTTCGATAGACGATGCGACGATGGATGATTTGGGCGAATGATAATACTATATTTTATCATTCACCCTTTTTGTAGTTTGTGTCTAGCTACGAATAAGTGTCTCGAAAAGGGGTCGCTAAACTCCCCAACGCTCACGAATATTGAGATATCGGACTACAATAATACGTTTTGAAATAAATTTTTTATTTTATTTAATTTCATAAAACAAATTCTAACAAAAAATAATGGCAAAAGGAATTCTGGCGCCCCGTAAATGATACATACGACTAAAATCAACGCAAGAATTAAATACCCAATAGCAAAGATATTTAACATTACAACATGTCTTGAGTAATTATTTGATAAAGTCAACTACGAAGTGATAACACAAATGTTATCAACGGGCAGACACTCGCTCGAGAACGATTTTGATTTATTACGAATGCAAATACAAGTAAAAGTAGGACGATACAATAATTGCTTCGTAGTTGTATGACTTCACTTGAGCCCGAATAAAAGCCATTCGTGCCCAAATTAATGTTATTTACTTTATAGCATAAGACCTCTGATCTGGCTTCTGATAATTTGTATTTGATTTGATTCTGTGGAGGAATTAACGTAATTTGATTGAACGTATTTCTTATTGACAAAAGATGAAAGTAATATTTAAAAATATCAATGTAATTACGTGGGTATATAATTACATCTTGGAATTTTTCCTGAGAGACTTGATACTGATGCGTCAATAAAATTTATCAAATAATTGAGAGTTTAAAAAATCTAGTGGGCGAATACCTTTTAGGATGTAGTGGGTGTTTGTGTGTGTGCTTTCGACTACTCATTTTACATGCTATCTATCTATCTAGCTATCTCCCCTACTTTAGCTGGTTACACACATACAATTCATATATTGGGCACGCAAAAGAAAAACTTGGAACGAGCATTAAAACAAAAATATTTTGTCCTTAACTCTCTTGAATATTAATTAACTACACACACAACAATATAGACAATCACAATCAGAGTTGTGCCAAAATTTATAGAACGCTTTCGCTTCATCCACACATCATACTCTTCACACGTGATCGTCGGTCTAAATACTCTTGATGTTCAATCGATTTGATCTAGGCGGGTGCATCTTCAATAAAAACCTTCAAAGTATTAAACAAAGGCGGCGGTAAGCGCTTAACATCAGGCGGACAACATGGTTGTTTGCTAATTTTGTGGTTTAAAAAATACATACATACATACATATAATCAAGCCTCTTTCCCGTAGGGGTAGGCAGAGACCACTTCTTTCCACTTGCTACGATCCTTACATACTTCTTTCGCTTCGTCCACTTTCATTATTCTCTTCATACATGCTCTTCGGTTTAGGGTACTCTTGACCTGACCTTTTTCAAGACGTCCCTAATTTGGTCTAGAAACGTCCGTCTAGGTCTACCCCTTCCAACACTTTCATTCACACTCGCCTTATACACTTTTTTCGTCAATCGTTCTTCATTCATTCTCTCGACATGGCCAAACCATCTCAGCATACCTTTCTCAATTTTTGTCACTACATCTTCTTTCGGACCACAACGTTTCCTTATCTCACTATTTCTTATTAATACAGTGTTAATAATTGAACCCACCTCCTGGCCATCAATGGTCCTATACCGCACCCACTTCCCGAGCTTCGGCCGCCAGTACTCCAAGATGTAAGCTTCAGCATATTCCTGCCCCTGGCCGTTGCCGAACCGGCCCTGGGTACCGGCGGCTGTGATGACGTGGACCGAGTGTAGGTCTATCTCCAACCATTCGGTGGTCTCCGTTGTGATTTGGGATCGTGGACACCACGCACCGCCTTTAATTTCTTGATTTAACCTAAGGAAATTAAATTGTAAACTTCAGTATTATTTTATGCTCACGCCTTCCTACAAGGGTCCTCGAACCCACACACCCACTTTCCACCAGAGATAAATTTTAGGTGCCAACGTTTTAGGGGTCATGCCGTTCAGACGTTCTGGAGTTACAAATATCCGTCCATCCAAATTCTCACATTTATCATATCATTTAAATTATTAATATCAATGATCATTAATAATACACAATATTTTAATTAATTAAGCCTTTGTATTAATCTAATGTATGAGATCGTATGTATGAGAATGTATGAGGCGCAAACAACTGCTAAGTACTCAGTTTTACAACTATTGCAGATGTTTAGATGAAAATTGTTAACATATAATTAATGTTTATTGCTTGAATAAATTCTTTAATTCTTCATTAAAATACATACATTACATAGGTTTTGCATGAAAGAGGAACTAACAGACTCAGAAACTTGAGAACATATACATATATATATATTAGTATGATGACGTTTAGTGATCCAGCATATATATTACATACGTATGATTTGATCTGATATGATATTATAATATTCTACACGCCATATTTAAATACAATTTATAATTATCTTTCATTAGTTAATGTTAACATCTACTAAACATAAGCCAATTGAATTATCACAAATTCAGCTTAATACAACCCATGTTTCAAAGCTCACGAAGCTCAAAGCTTTCGGATTTCAAAGCTAGTTAAGACGCTTTCACTAAAATTTGAGCTTATTATTTAAATGTCTGGCTTTACTAATATCGGAGTACATGTTTGTTTTCTGTTCACAATATTCTACATGATCACGAGTGAACTTAAGGAGTGGCGGGATTATGGATAATTTTCTTATTGACGAGTAACTATGCTCCTTTAAATTCATATACATGATTACTGTATAAATAAACAAACTCAGTCTCCTTATAATATTAGTATTGATGAATGACTAACTGTTTTTTTTTCAATTTGATGTTACTCCTGGTCCACTACCTTACCGTATTATGTAAGCCGGCTTATCATATAAAACGAAACGTATGCCATGAGAATAAGTACCATTTCAACTTCTCGCGCGGAAATATAATATTAATGCCAATAAGCCAATGGTAGATTTTCACACGAACTCTGTAAGCCCATCAATATTTTCTCAGATTTGTTTCAATAGAGGAGCTCGAAGGAGTTCAATACATCAATCAAAGTTAATAATAGCGTAGTTGTTATTAGCGCATTCACTTATCATGTGTCACAGCCAGTAATCGGCCGGACCAATCAAACAGTGACGGCAGTCATTCCACTCATTGACGCGGCACCTATAGGGCTGCAACCATTTGCCAAATCAAGTGCAGTGCAAAAGACTTGTTTTTTTTTTTCTATTTATTATAGGAGTTTTGTCGCACAGCGACTATGTCCCTCCGTGAGGACACCTGGATATAAAATAAAATCACTTAAAATCTACGCATATACAATTTTAACAAACACTTTATATCGTCAGACCTAGGGTTCGCCAAGATGCTGTTACACAGACCCACATCCTGGGTACATCCAAACATAGTTCTGTCTTAAAGATCGAAACCAATGGTACCCGCTGATTGTTTTTATTGTGTGTTTATTTATTCATGACATAGAGTCCTTTAGTCGAATACATTTCAAATTGTAAAATATACTGCTAGATTGTATTAGAATACACGATGTCATGTATTTCAATGCAACTCGTAGTTTTGGTACCCAATACGCAGTTGCAGAATCTGATAGGTAAAAACACCTTCACATCAAAGGCAATCCTTTCGGTATTTATATAAATCGATCACAAGATCTCCGGTACCGGTGTATATAAACACAGTACTGTTGATTCCAACTATGCAAATCACAGTGAATCAACAATTAGAAAAAGAACTGCCAATTTATAACAAGTGCAACACAATTTTCGGTTGTTTTATCGTGGCTTTGGTTGTTTCTGACTGCCGAGACGCCCTCCCAATTAAGACAAGCCCAACAAATTCCGGACGGTTGGCAACCCTAGTAGCACTTATCATCCAGCCGTGAACGAGCTTTCGTAATTTATTATACTTGGAAACAATTATATTATTGTTCAAATACATGTTTGTATGTGGTCTTAGATTACATTTTGTGTTATTATACATCGGGATTCGAATTGTTATAAGGCAAATATTTTAAAACTCTTAAATATACCCAACTTTAATGCTATGATCGCTTATTCATCAAATAACTACAAAAACCTATAGAAAATGGTAGGTGTCCGTCAAAGTTATAGAAAAACTATGAACAGAGTGAATATGAATGAAAAAGTACGATATTTCGTACATAACACGTAAATAAAGTTAGTAATTTTTAATACGCTTTTATTAGCTTGAGACGTATGTATTTTTGTATGTTAGTATGTAACGGAATCTTTGAACATGATTTTAACCCCCTTCAAAACGTCGGATTAACTCGAAATTTGGCATACTTATAAAGGACCGATGACAATTCAATATTCTAACATTTTGACCCGTTATCCTTACTAAGATAATCAGGATCAGCGATATTTTATATTCATTTTTGCACTGCTAAGCAAAGGTGCTGATTTTCTATTAAAAGTGTATTTTTTTAGTTTTTTTATACTATTATTTATTACTGATTATCATACTCGTACCTTTCAAACATAGCTATCCGTTGTCATGACGTCAAATCTACACGACATTGTATTTTGCAAACAATCATTATTTTTCCATCACCCGCAATATCGAGATAAAATAAGTATTCCAATTACGTAACAAGTATAAGCTATCCATTTGAAGAAGCAATGCTTTGCGACTTATTAACGTGTATTTCGATTTCTATATTATCATGCTTCCCATTCAAAAAGCAGGGTTGCATACAATGGGTTACTCAGAGAATAGAATGTGTAGGCTTCAAAACACCTCATTACGATATCAAGCATCATTATAGGGGATCAGTTCGAAATACTTTCTGTACATCAAAAGTAACGTTGTTAAAGGTTGAAATATGAAGTAATTGATGTAAACATGTCTTTAAAAATATGTTCAATGATTTATAATACGAGAAGACGATTATTTGTATACCTACATGCATACAAGTCTATCCAGACTTGCACAATAGAGGCGAAATCAGTTTGATGTTTTTATTTTATACAACTGAAAACTAGAATGAAAACGATTGAATGTACGATCTGATGTAGTACTAAGAGATCGTTTAGATGAGTGCAATATTTTATTATTTCTGTATGGCGCTCACTGCAACTGGCCGCGGCTTAGATCTCGTTCCGAACGATAAATGTCGCATCAAGATAGCTGCCACACGTCTGTAGCGGGTAACATCCAACGAACATTGTAGCTTATTTAAAACGCAGCACAAAGCGCTTATCAAACTTCGAAGAGATCGCTTTATGAAGCAGTAACTTTGTGTGAAAAAATATTATCTTACTTTACAGCTTTTAAACTGCGATGAAAATGCGCTTGGGCGAAAGACTGCTTTATGTTCCAAAGTTTCTTTCTTTTAGCACCCGTAACTACGTCACACCGAATGAATCAAGAATAAAAACGAATCAAGAGATAAGGCTTTATGAATATTATACATTTTTATTTAATTTTTTTATTTGGACATCAAGTATGTACCTAGGCCAGGGCGAATCGAGCAGAATAGGCGAACAGGAGATGGTCAGTTCTCACTAATACATCAGTTCCGCCAACTTTTTTCAACCACCCATGTCAAAAACAATGTAGTATAAATTTTTCATCATTAAAATCCTGCCTTCATTACAAAGGTCTTCCATTCGGATTATTATAAGATATGACATCTTTTTGAAATAACATATTAAAAACCCCTAATTCATTCTGCATATTCATTACGTATAGAAATATTATTTATTAATAATTTTAATAAATTTAACCACGCAGCAGATTATTTATTAATAATTGTTTATATTACATTAGTACTATGAGTCTACGAACATTATTATGCTGCATTTTGGGCACAACTTTTTTGGGAAATCACGATCCAGAGACGTAGAGCGAACGTCCATACATCTATCCATATATATCTATATATATCTATATATATCCATATATCTATGTGTAATAAATCATCATCATCATCATCATCATATCATCACGCCAAGTCCCTAACGGGGTAGGCAGAGAGTATAGAGCGCCAGTTCTCTCTAGACTTACATACCTCTTTCGCTTCGTCCACATTCATCGGTCTCTTCATACATGCTCGTCGGTTTCGAGTACTCTTAACGTTCCCGTCCTTCAGAGTCCGATCTATTTGATCCAGGAAGTTGGAACGTGGCCTTCCTCTGCCTCTTCTTGCACACACTTTTGCTTTGTATATCTGTTTCGTCAATGTGAAAATGGGAAACTTAGTGGTCAACTGCCTATTATACGCCGATGACGCGGTTTTACTGGCGTCATCAGAGGGCGAACTGCAGTCACTAGTTACCATAATGAAAGTAGAATGTGAAAAGAAGGGGCTGCTGTGAGCAACTGGCAAGACTAAGGTTCTGGCATTTCGAAAAGATGAACAAGTGACCGAGTGTGCTATATCGGTAAATGGGCAAATTCTAGAGCAAGTGAATGAATTTGTATATCTTGAAAGCATGTTCACACGAGATGGAAAGTATGAAAAAGATATTGAAAGAAGGATAACTGCCGGAAATAAGGTGAATGGAGCCATGTCGGCGTTGATGGGCAGTAAAGTCTGAGCAAGAATGCTCGAGTTGCTGTCCACAACGCGATATTGGTACCTACCTTATTGTATGGCAGCGAATCCTGGGTATGTCAGAGGAAGTATGAAAATAGCTTGAATGCAGTCGAGATGCGATCTCTTCGAAAAATGTGCGGCGTAACGACATTAGATCGAATCCGCAATGAAGAGATTCGCAAATCAACTGGCGTGAATGAGGGCGTGATTGTAAAGATGAAGAAAGGCATGTTACGTTGGTTTGGACACCTAGAAAGGATGAGTGAAGAAAGATTGACGAAACAGATATACAAAGCAAAAGTATAATAAATAGCTTATATTTTCCAAAACTTGGTTCAACCGTTGCTCGGCCGCAGCAATAATTTTCGAACCATTTTCATAAATTTAATTTTAATTGAGACCAATATACGTCAAGACGATATCAATTTGGTACTTGGTTGGTTTTATGGAAGCATAACATGTTTCCTGCGCCGGTAAGGGTTATCTGGAGATGAAAACTGTCAATATTTGATGTCTCCAGGACAGGGGTAATCTTTATCGGCCTGTTTCGGACACGGTAAGTGAATAGAATGAAATATTTATGGTCTCGCGCCCGCCGCCCCCTTTTGATACCTAGTAAAGAGCGTCATCTTCATATAAAACCGCTGAATTGATCTAAATACTGAGCGGTTATAACTAAATTATATTGCTACTTGCTAGTACTATTATTCACTTTGGTGGTGAATAGATAACTTAGTTTCATATAAATCATTTATTTATTTATATAGAGCCGTGGTGGCCGAGTGGTTCGATCAGTTGCCTGCGACGCAAAGGTCGCAAGTTCGAATCCCGACTGTACCAATGAGTTTTCTAAACTTAAGTACAGTGATTAGTCAAACCACGAGCTTTACGGTGAAGGAAAACATCGAGAGGAAACCTGAGAGACGTCTGAGAAGTAATTCAAAGGCGTATGTATAGTCGTGCTTGAGTAACGGCGATGGACTCGCCATCTGTCACGTTGGCACCTAATATACCTCTGGCGGAAAGTGGGTGTGTGGGTATTACCTATACACCTCTGCCTACCCCTTCGGGGATCCTTGTGGGAAGGCGTGAGGATACATTATATTATTATTTTATTTTATTATTATAACAATCATAATTATGTATGAATACAAGCTGACAGCTGCTGTGTAGTCAAGACACTTTATATCAATTACTATTACCATAGTAACTTACGATATACATTTTCATAATTATTAACATCGTTATATCACCTTTCATCATCGTTATATCATGTGTGTCGACGTAAATCACCAGCATTACAAAATGCAAATACATTTTATTTTTATGCATTATTAAGCAGGCTTTACTGTAACTTAGTAAACCACAATTCTGGAGACAGAATATGCAGTGAATAAATAATGTAATGTATACATACCTGGCATTCTGCGGCGCCACATTACCTTCGTTGTAGCACGAGCTGGCGCTAACGTCCCTATCGGGAATCAGCCCGCTCTCCATGCCAAGGGGGGCGATACATTGAGCTGCAAACAGGCGAACACTGTATTTTAACGACGCCTCGAGAAATTCCCGTCTAGAGTTCGCACTCGCACAACTTTGATCACATTTAGATGCCAGTCTCGCCTGGACGCCAGCGACTAAATCATTCACAAGCTGTTGCCATGTGATGTGACGCAGCATGGACATTGTACATTCACTCAACGACCTTTTAGTTATAAAAGCCCTTTACTAACGCCGATCGAATTGAAGCCAGGCTTTGTCTGAGCAATTAACATTTCTCTTTGATACTAGTTACGGGTTTATGAAAATGTCGGTGCGGCCGCTTAAATAAGTCGGTACGGATCTATTATGCAGGTGTAGCGACTGGTGGAGCACAATCTGCCACAACGGGTGTTTATGTTAAAGTTATATTATCAAGCTGCGTGCATACGTATTAATTGATTACATATATAATAGCACAAAATTACATATACATGAGTTTCAAGTTGATGGGCAAATATCTCATTTGAAATGTACAGTATAATTATC
This sequence comes from Drepana arcuata, assembly GCA_016069955.1. Classification (NCBI taxonomy): domain Eukaryota; kingdom Metazoa; phylum Arthropoda; class Insecta; order Lepidoptera; family Drepanidae; genus Drepana; species Drepana arcuata. The sequence continues at coordinate 50,582 of JACCPG010000518.1, read as the reverse complement.
AACGGGTCGCTTATTAGTCAATATATCTAATGGGACTCGCGTGCGGTGTGTGTACGGGCGGTGAACTAACACAGAACATTATAATATACATAATTCATACACAGGAAATATAGGTGGCATCCTTTGATTGGCTCTACCGTTAAACAATTTCTGTGAACTTGGTCAGAGTCACATTACCTCGAGGACGAGTACACGACAAACTTAAAAAGAGCCGCAGTCCAAGAACTCTGAGTGAGAAAGGTTTAATCAGAAAAACAATTACAAAGGACTGAGCGTTAAGTACGAAACAATGTCAGAGTAATGAAACGCACCAACTCTCAAAACATTCGTGATTATTGTAAGCTACACATTAAAGTAGGTACCTCGCGCCTACATCGGCGCGCAATAGTCATCAATCATCCCATTGAAGTAAAGAAGCGATGCATGCCACGTAATTTCAAACTCTTACACAATCATACATATAATGCTCGTACAATTAAAATGGGAACACATGCCGAGAAACATCACACAATTAACGATTACGCTATCGCTGAGCAAGTACTTACCCACACACAGTTACGAACATTACGTTAAATTAAAAAAAAAATCTCAAATGTCGTTAGAAAAAATATATAGAGATGATTGTGATCTTCTAAAACTGAATTTGATGGTGCAACCCGTTATTTATGCGAGAGGGATGGTCTTATCGCATTTCCGTAGCAAAGTCCCGCTCTTGAACGGAACAGGAATTAACTTATGCCGACACATTGCAGGTACTCGACGGCTATTCAATAACATTAATTTATATTCACAAGGCAACAGCAAACATATGGAGCCGAAGAACGATTTATATCAATCACAAGTCGCATAGCCTCTGGAAAAATATAACAGCTAAGTAGGCGGTCTAGACACGTGGGCTCTCCGTGCCTACTCGACGATGCTTACAGAATCCTAGCTGCTCACTTTACCCCTCTAATGAGCACCAAAATATCTTCCAAATAGGATCGAGCCCATTATGGCTTCAAAAGTTGCCCCTCGACCGAACAAAAGACACTCGTAGGTCAAATGCAAATAGAATTCGCTTGTTGCGTGTAATGTTATTTAAGCAAGTCTCTTGATGGTTAACGCTCGAGCACAAATTGCAAACGACGTAAGGCCGGTTTAAAATATTGATAAACACGGACAAATGATCATCGTACAAAGTACACACCAGAACCAGTTGTTCGCAAAGTGTGTATGCCACTGGCTTCTTTTTAATAGTATGGAGAATAATAATACATATACATATGTACATATATATCACGTCCAACGGGTAGACAAAAAGAGTAGAGGGCCAGTCTTCTCTACACATACAATGATACAACTCTCATTAGCTTCATCCACACTAATTATTCTCTTTATACATTTTGATTTCGAGCACTCCTATAATGCATACGTTTTAATGTCGCCCATTTTTCCGTTATTAAACACTGTCAGCGAATAGTGAGGGAAAGGAGAGCAATAAAATAGGGATGGGGAAAGCTTTAGAAGCACTGAGCTTGTGCGTGCTTAAGCTCTTGCGTGACATGTAGTCGTCTAATGAATAATAAACAGCGTCGTGGCGACTCGCTACTCATTCATATCCATTCACGAAAGGCAATAATCTTTTTTACATAAAGCGATTGAATGTCAGCTTAAACAGCGTACAACATTGGCTTTAGTGTGTATACATTATTGTGGTATATAGGCCGTGGTGGCCGAGTGGTTCGAGCAGTTGCCTGCGACGCAAAGGTCGCAAGTTCGAACCCCGACTGTACCAATGAGTTTTTCTGAACTTAAGTACAGTGATTAGTCACACCACGAGCTGAACGGTGAAGGAAAACATCGAGAGGAAACCTGCATACGTCTGAGAAGAAATTTAAAGGCTTATGTATAGTCGTGCTTGAGTAACGGCAATGGACTCGCCATCTGTCACGTTGGCACCTAATATACCTCTGGCGGAAAGTGGGTGTGTGGGGTATTACCTATACACCTCTGCCTACCCCTTCGGGGACCCTTGTGGGAAGGCGTGAGGATATATATTATTATTATTATACATTATTGGGTAGTGTGGGTTAACGGGCGCTCGCTGCAACCTCTCACTACCGAGGTACGCGAACGTGCACAGACGCCACACGCCACCTACAATGTCAACGGGACTCCTTTTACGAACAAGCGCTTTGCGTGATGTATTTGGACTATTATTTTAATTACTTTCATTGTACGCGGGGGTCGTTAGTATTTTGTTTTTTGTTCGTTTTCAGTAGTTTTCACGACAAACGTGTCCCGATCATATAACCGACAGCGATAATAGCCCGTCCACCCGGTCCGGCATAGTAATGGTTTTTCAAACTATCCACCTTACAAATGTTAGTATGCGAGTAATAATTACACGGCATTTCGTGGCAGGTCGATCGAAGCAAACCAAATGCCATGAAATAAAAAATGTAAACTTTCTTTGGCAATTTCCATTAGGAACACTTGAATACCGACAGTAAGTAATCGATATACCCGAGGAATAATTAAGCGTTCTAGAGCTCGATGCACGTTTTAGGTACTTTTAAATTTTCCAATTCCAATTTTACTTCAAAACCATTAAAATATTCAATACCAATTTTTGTTTTTCTACAAAACCAAGAGAGCGTGAGCCGCTGTCCACGATTTGGAGAACTCGTGTGTTTCCAATATAATCACAAAACCTACATTGAATCTTATAGCATGAATTTAATCCCGCAAATAAATAATGATCCATTAAGCGAGTGCGTCTAGACAAATCATGAATAATTTTTACTTTTCATTAGCTTTATTATGAGTTATAATTGCATATTTAACATTCGTATCGCTGAGTTGGAGCAAATCCTAAGATACATTGGCGACTTCCGTTTGCATTCTTTAAAATCACTGAGCATGACGTGATTCGCCATTGTCACAGGCACCGGGTGGATCTACGTGAACTGCTTATGAACATGTACATCTTTACTAATGTTCTACAGTGTCGGGCAAAGCTTTGACAAACCCGAACGTTTCGCAACACTACACAATAGCTACCTACAATATCTTTTTTTGTTGCCGTCACGCGATGGCGTGTCATCGAGCTTTATTCATCATACCTATGGTATGCATATATTTATACATTGTATGTCAACTGTATGTCATTAACGAAAGAACGGTGTACATTCCGTTGGGCATATATGTATGAAAAATATGATATGATTTAAATCTCATGTTTTATTGGTCACTAAAAACTATACTATAGCTTGCTGATTGTCAATATCGTGTCCATGGTTAATAAGCGCAGCCGAATTTGCCTAACGATGATGGAGCTGGAGAAGATTGTATTCCACATGATATGGGCAGCGGTAGAACAACTTTAGTAGTATCCAACAAACGACTGTCACAATAATATCACCTTCATTTCCATCGTTCGTACTACCCTGTCGTATTACTCGAGTCCAATCGATGTCCTAGTGATACGGATCGTTGAATATTTACAAATAATTGTGTTTTTAGAACGTTACAAGTACCAGCTATTTTCATTGCCCATCACTATTCTAAATGTAAAAGTTTATATTCGTCCCACGAACAATATATAATCAATTGACAAGTTATTATAACAGTTGTGTTATTTTATTGGTTCCCACAATTACCAACTTCGTTTTAGTATGGATTGTTCAAGGACTAATTATAGGCAATTAAGTTACAATTTCAATTGTAACGTTAAATTATTAGTGCTCGTAGTTGGAGCAGTGGAATTTATAATTCTTCGTATAAGTTGATCGAGGCACAGTCGCCGCCGCTCTGGGAGCCGAGAGAAGTTTCTAATTAAATATTAAGGCGGCCCATGCAGACATCGACAGGGGTATTCTTACTATAACTTTTTATAGTTATTTTATGGAATTGAAACACCCTCCATTTGCCGAAAGGCAGTCAGCCGCGCATCTTATAAAAAAGGTAAATATCGCCAAACAGATATAAACCTTTGTTATCGTTATATCGTATTTGACATTGTACATACCATTTTTGGGATGTAACATTTACCATGGTTAAATTAAAAGGTGGTTTGAGTTTTTATAATCTGTACCTACCACAAGAGGTTCAATGGGATAATAAGGCGGACAAATTTCATCACATAACCATAAGAAACAGAACAGGCCTGATTTTTTATTCGTTAGAATCATCTACCTATACATTGCAGAATAGAATTATGGTAATCATTTGGATCAGATGGTCTTTCGTTTTTAGTGACTATTCGAGCTGCAAGCTGCCATTTTGAATTTGGTCTTATAGGTAGGTATAGTAAATCTGGTCCCCAAGGGGTCGCAACTAGACCATGCATGAGCTTAGGGTTTATAAGTGGGGCACCGTATTTCAATGCATACCATCGACACAATAAAAATAATTATCAGCGTTATTATAGTGTAGTCATAATACCATGTTGTGTTTTACTTATAATTTTATTTCGTCTGATACTCGTTGGGTCCGAACTTTTCTATTCCGTTACTGCTCCAATCATTTTTTCTAACCATTTTTTCTAATCACTCGTTTAGAGTTGCATATAATTCAAATTGGTGTTTTGTACAAGTCAAATTAATATAGGTTTCTTATCAATATGTAAATGCCATGAGTGATAGTGAACTTAAGCTGAAGTCTTTAAGCGTACTATTCCGCAGACACATAAAATTCTAGATATGTTATAGAAAAAAATGCAGAATTTGTAATAAGAAGTTAATGATCCGTTGTCAAGGTCGAGTGGGACTATTCCCGGGAGTGATATCTGCGAGTTTATTAGGTTTCTTGAGACGAGGACAGTCACCGCGGCACGCAGCATGTTTATTTATCTGTCATCGGACGTGTCAATGACCTTTGCTGCATAACATTTTTTTGTTAAGCCGATCTGCGTGATTGTTACGATCATACGAGACAACACGACGCCGATTCGTCCTGTTGGCACATCGTCACTATGATTACATCTATCACGTAGAAGTTGTCACGATCAGGCCTCTATTGAACACAGAGTAGTTTTTCAAGTAAAATATCCTACTAATATTATAAATGCGATATTGTGAGAGGATGTTTTTTATTTAATCACGCCGGAACGGCTGAACGTCATTAGATTTGGCACAGTATAAGATTATTTACCAGGAATAGTATGGTTTATATGTATTTTTATGACAAAAATCTACCCTATGGTAGATCTACGAGATGTATATACATGTACATATAGCTGATCTACGAGATGAATGAAAAACAAACAAACTAACTTGTGATCAATGTGGTCTAATTTGTTTTGAATTTAAACTCACGACAATAGACGTGAAGCATTGTTATCACGTGAATCTCGGAAAAAGGCTCTCTTGTGGCCGAAGGCCGTGCATAGCGAACTTCGCTAGTAATGTACTCGACATCTCTTTCGATTATTATACAGTGCAGTGCACAGGCAAAGTTTACTCCGACAATATTGTACGCAAAGTCGTCAGCTGCATCAAATATCCGAGTTTCGAGAAGTATATGTGATGCAGCACTAATAAGTGTCTTTACAGCGTTTAAAATTAATTTTGTAAATTCGTCTCAAAGACGGCGAAACTCCAACCGCGAGTGGAATTGAAATGTCGAGCTCTAAGCATATGTAAGGCACGAAAACTCCAAGGATTCCTACTGCCAGCTTCCAAAACTTCACAAACTAAAGCTTCACAGGCATATTGGGACTAGAGGTACCTAAGCGCATATTTCCATGAAACTATTGCAGAAATAAAATTGCTTTAATTCTCAGAAAAGTAATCAAAAGTCAGCATAAAAAGCGAGGACCAGTCGCTAGCCAAAGACTGCGATCTGTAGTCGACTTATGCAGTGCTTATTAGTTATTTGAATTCCTATCAAAAAAGGGATTAACAATGAATTTTCTTTATGTCGTTGTTTTCATATTTACATAGGTAATTACACGTCCGGAAATTAACAACAGTTTTAGCAAGAGTACTGTTTTTATATTAATTTTAAGAGGACAATAAATTGGTCCTTTACATTTTTCCCACATAAGCTTTTATTCTGCTTACTTACTGTAAATAAAATCACAACACAACTTTTTCCGTTCTACTATGATACCTTCGAGCAAATCCTGATGTAAAGACTGACGCAGCTTTGAAGACTGAACTTGGAAAGTTAGTATAAATAGCTGTAAGCGTCCCGAGATGGTTCGAATTTGAATTCATTCAGGTTTGCTATACATATACGTTTCTCTGACACATTTATTAACTACTAGCTGTGGCCCGCGGTTTCATCCGCTTTCATTATATGTGTAATTCACAAATTCCACAATAAAAAAAATATTCTCGCCATCGCCAAGGGTAGGCAGAGGTGTGTTGAGACGCATGTCTAAGTAAAGCTTGAAAAGACAGGGCTTAAAAATTAAGGCGTAATGTTTTATTTCACCGTAAAGGTCGTGGTGTGTTTAATCACCTTTTTTTGGTACAGACGGGATTTGAACCTGTAAATATTACTCTTCGCGTTACAAGCGACCATTCTAACCACTCGGCCACCACCACCTTCCACTTACTACCCTGCCTAATATCTCTATAAATTAGTATGGCGAATGTAAATAGACTGTCAAAACAACTTATCCGTCGTTGTGAAATCAGTTTGAAATTTAATTTGCAACTGAAACCTGAAAGATTCTTACAAAATTGAATACAAACTTTATCGAGAGTATTTTATACCTTCGCTTGGGGAGCCCTAGAAATGCGACAACGTTGCCGCGTCGGGTCACGTGCTATTTACCAGCACTTAGCTCATGGCATTGGTAGGTACTTACATATGTCTAGAGCGTGCAATATTGAGCACTCGACGAGCAGCAGCAGAGCTGCTACACTAGCCACCATCTCGTCTCCTTCACTTCACCATTTCTACCGACACTTCAAATCTGCAAATAAAATAACTTTTACATTTGTGTACACCTTACGCAAATAAGTATCGATTTTTTATCGGAGAACGGCAACGTTTAAATGAAAAACCTAACTAGTGCTGGAACGGGGCGAGGTCAGTCATCACTAGCAAACACTTTTAGACAAAGCGTTTAATAAATTTGTAAGTAAAATTGTTTAATGGGTCCGTATCATGTAAACCTATTTAAAATATATCTAAGGCTTTTTGTTACTCTGTTAATTATGCATAGTATTAACAGTACAAGGGTTATAAACCTTAAATTTTATAAGGTTTTGTCTTATATAATTTCTTTTGTGACGGCAGCTGCGAGCTGTACTTAGCATTTTAAGCAGTTAATTTGTTTGAGTGTGTTTAAAGACATCTCGAAAGTGTTACTTAAGCCTAGTATCTGCCTACCCTATCCGTAACGTATGCATACGTACATAACGGACTAGTTACAACATGGGGATCAATAACATACATTAATATTAATGACATTGAATTTGTGCGCACAAGAAATTCCTACAAGTTCGTAGTCTCTTCGAGCGAACTTTGATAGCTTTAAAAGTTCAAATTTAACTTTTGATTTATCAAGTGTTTCTTACAACGATACGGAACAGTAAGATATACGTATGTTGTAAATATTAAAAACTAATTTTCATAATTTAAATTTAATTAATTAAATTAATAATTACTTAGTAATGTAATTAAATTTTCTGTAAAGTGACAAATTGATTCACAATGAGGGTGTGGGCATAATTTTAACAAAACAGCTTTACGTAAAAACATCCCATTCCAACCAAATTCTCACAAGGTCCCTCAAGGGGTAGTAATGGTGTAATACCACCCTCTTTTCGTCAACGATATATTTTGTTGCCAACGTGAAAGACGTTCGTAGTCGTCTAACAAGCAAGAACGTAGATACGATTTTTTCCTCAGTGTTATATTAAAGTAATGAATGGTTGTATTGTACCTCACATTATGAACAACAGGTTTAAAGATATATAGTCTCTCTATCTAACCTATCTAACCTAACCTAACTAACTATATACAAAATAAATAAAAATTCTCAAAAAAGAAATAGCTTTAATTAATTTAATTTAAGCTTTTGCTTTTTTCCATTATTTTTTTTTGTTTTGTAATTTAATTGTATTTCTTTGTTTTATTATATTTAATTGTAATGCCATTTTGTTATGGGTCAAGTGCCTGAAATAAATATATGTTTTTTTTTTATTTTAATTTGACCACGACAATTAGCCTATATAATATATATATATAATATATAATATATATATATATATATATATATATATATATATATATATATATATATAATAGTACAATACTACAGTAATACTAAAGCTTTAGTACCAAGCCTAATACATTGTATCTAACTGTAGCAAGTTACACACATAGGTACATACTATAAATCAAAGCATTCATTTCCAACAATCATTTCCATGCATGGCCATCATTTAAATAATCTGATGTTGTATAATAAGCTTTTGAATTAATTTACGTTAATAATGACAGCTTTAAACTCAAAAGGTAATTTAATTAATTTCTGAGGTTGCATATTAAAAAGTGTATACATTGCCGGACAAATGTGTTGCTAAATAGTTGCTATAAGGGAACGCAAGTCCTTTCATTTTTGTACGTACACGGCATCTAATTTATATGGAAGTTTCTTTCTCCAACATAGAAACGGACCTAGGGCCCTTAGCTAAACAATAGAGTAACTGCTAACAATAGCGTGAATGTCATTAAAGATGTGCCGTGTGTCAAGGTTTGCGTTAACAACGAACTACCGACGGTTTCAAGGGACCGTTGACATAAGGGCACAATTGAGCAGACGTGGAACAACTGTCTCCCATGCCTATAGACAACACGGCAGTCGGGTTTCTAAACACAATAAAACCTTGTTGAACTTTAGGATGAATTGGTGTTAATAAATATATGGTTATATATAAATTGGATTTGGTTATTATATTGCTTAGTAACTGGCGAGAAATTTTAAAATAATCTCATTTCAATATAAATAAAATCCTTGATGGGAAAATCATTGCCTTGTCAGTTTTTAATTATTTATGCCTGGATATTTTGAAGATGTTCATAATCTCGGTTTTATTTAAAAATAACGTGAGATCGAATAAAATCGAGTATCAAATGTAATTGATTAAAAAAAGTATTATTTTAGTACATTAATGAATTACTTGCTTACTAATATAATTATTTTAACTTTAAACTAAAACTAAACGAGCTGCGCACATTGAACAAATTTCAAGAACATGCTTCGTTCGTACCTATATTTAATTAATTAGAGATGTTTGCCGAAATGTTGTGAGAGGCGGAGGCGAGGGATGCGCTCTACCGGTCTGCCGTCTCGCGTCGACTGCCGCGTGGTCGCTCTCCCGTCTTACATTTCGACAAACAGATACTTGAGATAATAACACAATATACTGTGGATATTTCGAGGTGGGACGTTAATATCCTACTAATATTATGAATGCGAAAGTTTGTGAAGATGTTTGTTACTCCACCACGCCAGAACGGCAGAACGAAATTTGATTAAATTTGGCAAACTAAAAATACTGAACGAACGTCTCTAATAGAGTAATTTAAGAGAAAATTTTAAGATGTATAGTCTGTGATGGTTTTGACGAAATATGACACAAATTGTTGAAGATGTCAGAAAACGTCAAGCCGGTCCTTTGTCGGAAACTCCATTGAGATAGATAACAACGAAAGTGCAAAACCCGTTCGTTATCTGAGACTAATTTGAACGATTGTTTGCGTTTATACTCTACATGAAATTGGTATTGATTTTTCGGAGTACCTGTATTGAATTAACATAACATAGCCATTTAATTAATTCAGTATTAGTATACTCTTGCCCAGTGTACGCTACTCGGCAAAATAATCTTTGAAGAACTGGGTATCGGTCCGAGCAAGTTAAAGTCATTTTTTAACCTACTTCATGGACTAACCTTGTAGAAGTCCGAAGCCAAATAACACAATGTTTTGTATTGTGTTCCAACGCGATGAATAAGGTGCTAATTGGGGCGGAGGGATTGTTATATTGCGTTGGCGGCAGAGGGATTCTTCCCATTATGCTACCAGCACCATAACAGTCCGAACATAGAATGGCAACGCGCAAGTGATACTTCGGTATGGTGAGCGTAAATAGGCTGCCGTTACCACCTCCCATTGGGTGGGCCATATGCTTGTTTGCCACTATAGTGATATAAAAAAAAACATTCCAATGCAGGAAGCCATTCGCAGGTTGTACTTGTACGATTAGTCTCCCAAATACTCGAATAACTTAGTAAGGGCAACCACTAGCCATTACTACTATTTTCATAACTTGTTCCAAATGAAAACATAAGTTACTTGAAAATTCCTTACAGTTCACTTTTAGGAGCGGTGAACTAAGTTACTAAGTGTAAGGAAAGTCGTTTTACTTTAAGTGTAAAATTTCAATGAACTTGTAAAGGACAAGTACTTTTACTCGATAAACTGCGCATTTATTATGTACCATAAGAACTCACTAGAAATAATAACCGTTTCTACAAATAAAAGTCATATTTACTTATTTTTTAAAGCCGATTACTTCGAAAAAGATCGAAACCGCAAGCATTTATGAAGAGACAGGTGAATGTGGATGAAGTAAAAAAGGTCTGTACTCTCTCCTCGTACCACGTATGGGACTCGGCGTGATGATATGTAACATCATCATATATTTAAGTGCTGGGTTTGTCTCTACTACCATTCTGTCCAGAGCAATTTCTTTGGTCCGTAATATGTACGACGTTGTATGAGAATAACTCGTATATTATGGTATACTAATATTGTGGTAAACAGATGTGCCCAACGAAGCGAGACCATAAGTTTAATTTTTGTCCTACGGAAACCTAAATGAGTATTGAAGTTCGATTCGAGTTCTCTTTAAAACAAATGAAAACTATTATTGTATTTAATCTGGCTGGAGGGCTGGTCTCGCCATTGTTCGCCAAAGTAGCAAAAGTTTCCGGAACTTACGCTACGAGAGACAATTAAAATAAAAACAAATTTGAATTTAAACTTTAGGAGATAATTAATATCTTCAACTCAAATCTATATTCTCTTTACACGATTTTAGCAAAGAGGTTCGAAGCAGTATTGTGACGATACCCTCTTTTTGATACATTTATAGTAGTGTCTACGCGACAAGTAGAGCCTCACGGGCAATACCACTGCAGGTAAACAGCAATATCGACGGAAGAAATACAAATCCGACGAACGATTACCCTTTACGAACAATAATGATTATTGGATCTTGACTTTAGAGCTGTACGTGGAGGTGGAGGGGGGAAATATACAAATTTGGGACCAACAACACCAGCGAATAAAACAACAGCGAATAAAATTCGTATACCACACCACGGGTACCGAAACCATCTCGAATAATAATGTATACTCGGTGGAAAAAAAACATGTACTTAGTTACTTAGTAAAGGTGTCTGCAGGTCCTGTTAATAGTTTAACGATTTCTAGACTTACTTATTATATTTACGACGTAATGCCAGCAAACTAGACGCCATGAAACTGTTTATTGCATGAACACCAGCGCCTATATTAAGTGGAAAGTTGTGTATGCAAAGTTAAGTCAGACATATAACTGACTCCTAGTACAGCTATATGCATACAAATATTATAAATGTGAAAGTTTGTATGTTTGGTTGTTTCACGTAAAAACGGATGAATTGCAACAAACTTGACACACAAATAGTTTAAGAGCTGTACTAAAAAATTAATATACTAAGTTCGATTCCCACTGAGGGCAAATATTTGTGTTTTGAGTGTGTGATTGTCATGTAAAAAAAATTTACGCTGCTCGCGTAAATTTTTTGGCGATGGCGAGCCGTCAATCCGGTTAAATCTGTTCACACTCTTCTCAAAGATGTACTCTCTATGAAAAACCTGAAGAGATACTTCAGTTTCCAACTACATGTATGTTAAAATGTACGGGCTGTGAATGTAATTATATATAATAATAATAATAATAATAAATCTTTATTGAATTAATTACAAGATAATAATATTACATGGTTTGGGATCTCTTCTTTTAAGTTCCAAGAACCTGTATTAGAAGAGTCCCCTCTCTTTCTGTGGTCTTCAATAAAATTAATACAATTTAGCAAATTGTGTGTGTGTGTGTGTGTGTGTGTGTGTGTGTGTGTGTAAACTAAATGTATGTATAGGCACAAGAAACCGTAGTAAAACTACAGTACAGTACAGATAAAATATTTTAACCAAGTATCCCGCGGCAATTGCCAAAAAGACTAGCAGCATTGCCACGCTGCGCTGTATAGCAATGCTGATTCTCTGAGCCAGATATGTTCCAGCCCGCATGTCACGAGACCTGGATTAGATATTAACTGTAAACCACGAGTTATTTTTAGACGGCTGTCTGGTCTAGTGGTAGAGCTCCTGACTGCGAAGCTCAAGGCCGTGGGCTCGATTCCCACTGAGGGCAGATATTTGTGTGTTTACGCATACATGTAACTTTATCTGTATATATATCGTTGCCTAGTTACTATATTACACGCTTTGCTTAATTTGGGGCTATGTGATTTTGTCTGGAATGGAAAGGAACAAATAAATGCTAATAAACTGAGACCGTCACAATACTTTTGGTAACACAATAAAATATGAATGTTTTAGAGGTGACGCATCAGACTGACAATAAATGCCTGGTTAGTGGACTAGCCAACTACGGATTTATCTAGAGAGGCTACTCTCAAAATCAGAGCTAATCAGAAAGTTGAAACATTGTATACAATTTTATGAAATCCAAAATAATGTTGGTCTCCGCGCTGGCCTCTTAGTGGTAGGATGAGAGTCTGAACGGCTATGAACTATATGTTCCTCCTACTAGCAAAGCAACATCGCGGCAAACAACACTTTTAGACGAAGTACTTTTGTCTACATCATAATATAATCATCTACTCAGCGCCGCTAATGAAAGCTGTGGTGGCCGAGTGGTTCGAGCAGTTGCCTGCGACGCAAAGGTCGCAAGTTCGAACCCCGCCTGTACCAATGAGTTTTTCTGAACTTAAGTACAGTGATTAGTCACACCATGAGCTTTACGGTGAAAGAAAACATCGAGAGGAAACCTGCATACGTCTGAGAAGAAATTCAAAGGCGTATGTATAGTCGTGCTCGAGTAACGGCTATGGACTCGCCATCTGTCACGTTGGCACCTAATATACCTCTGGCGGAAATTGGGTGTGTGGGTATTACCTATACACCTCTGCCTACCCCTTCGGGGACCCTTGTGGGAAGGCGTGAGGATATATTATATTATGTATTATATATACTCAGCGCTTTGCGGACACAGGGTTAATCGTAGTACAATTGCTGGATACTGGATACTGTTACAAAATGTTGCCATCGAAGACCCGTTAGGCCGTGCTCTCGCAGTGGTTAGCGATCGGTTGTTGGTAGCCCACTTGTTTTGCAAGGAATGATAACAAGTCCTAATGAAATTAAGCCCTTAGTTTGATACGCATCTTGTTGCGGTACTTTGACATCGTGTCATATCCCGAGCACTGCAGCCGGCACTCACCTCTGAAGAGGAGGTATATTTGTGGTCTTTACGATTGTAACGGTGAGAGCATCCCGGACACTAACGAGCTGAACATCGAGCGCTCATGTCGATTGGTCAAGACTCAAGTGACGAGGGAAGGCCCACATGACATGCTTAGCCATACAGCGTGGTAATACAGCCTGCCTCCTTTGCATTATATTGCAGGCAATGGTTTTTAAGAATTTCGAAAGGTATTTAATTCAGTTTAGATATATACATATATAATAATAATACATTATATTTAATAATACATTATAATTCTAGAGCAAGTGAATGAATTTGTATATCTTGGAAGCATGTTCACACGAGATGGAAAGTATGAAAAAGATATTGAAAGAAGGATAACTGCCGGAAATAAGGTGAATGGAGCCTTGTTGGCGTTGATGGGCAGTAAAAGTCTGAGCAAGAATGCTCGAGTTGCTGTCCACAACGCGATATTGGTACCTACCTTATTGTATGGCAGCGAATCCTGGGTATGTCAGAGGAAGTATGAAAATAGCTTGAATGCAGTCGAGATGCGATCTCTTCGAAAAATGTGCGGCGTAACGATATTAGATCGAATCCGCAATGAAGAGATTCGCAAATCAACTGGCGGGAATGAGGGCGTGATTGTAAAGATGAAGAAAGGCATGTTACGTTGGTTTGGACACATAGAAAGGATGAGTGAAGAAAGATTGATGAAACAGATATACAAAGAAAAAGTGTGTGCAAGAAGAGGCAGAGGAAGGCCACGTTCCAACTACCTGGATCAAATAGATCGGACTCTGAAGGACGGGAACGTTAAGAGTACTCGAAACCGACGAGCATGTATGAAGAGACTGATGAATGTGGACGAAGCGAAAGAGGTATGTAAGTCTAGAGAGAACTGGCGCTCTATACTCTCTGCCTACCCCGTTAGGGACTTGGCGTGATGATATGTATGTATGTAATAATACATCCTCACGCCTTCCCACAAGGATCCTCGAAGGGGTAGGCAGACCTCTGCCTGTATAGTGTATAGGTAATACCCACACACCCACTTTCCGCCAGAGGTATATTAGGTGCCAACGTGACAGATGGCGAGTCCATCGCCGTTACTCCAGCACGACTATACAGACGCCTTTGAATTTCTTCTCAGACGTATGCAGGTTTCCTCTCGATGTTTTCCTTCACCGTAAAGCTCGTGGTGTGATTAATCACTGTACTTAAGTTCAGAAAAACTCATTGGTACAGTCGGGATTCGAACTTGTGTCGCAGGCAACAGCTTGAACCACTCGGCCACCACATCTATGATATTTTATAGTTTAATACTAAAAAGTATTAGTATAGGAAACCATGACAGTACAGAGAAGTTATTTTCTGTTTACTTTGTGGATATTATTTAATTTTGGTATGTAGATATAAATTAACTGACAACAATTGTCTATTTATAACAGATTTCTTTAAATTTATTATTATTATATATCATTGAATTTAATATTGAAAAGTTCTTCTCCCTTTGATGTATAGCTTGTGTAACATGCTATTAATTGGTTACTTTTTTGGCTATTATTATTAGCCACCAGATGAGAGATATGAGAGATATGAGAGATATGAGATTTATTAGTTCAAGCATTAAACAATAAGCAAAATTTTTATCAACCTTACTAACTATATATAGGCTATAATAATAATTCATTTATTACAGATATTAAATCCATAAGTTAAATATTTCAAATCAATATTAAGTATGTATAAGTTTAAATTAATCAAAATAAATCAAAATGCAGTACAGAGCCTCCTTTTACAGATATCATTCAACAGATTCAGATTTTGGTTTTAAGTTACACAAGCAACACTTATGTAGTGTATTGTATATATATAATTGGTTTATTTTTTTTACCAATTTATTACTATACTTTTCAACACTGCTTTCAGGAAAGAATTAGGTCAAAGTAATATTTCTTTATTGATTTCAATAAAAGTATCTAGTTAAATATATATAAAATCAGTCACTTGGTTAAAATCAAAAGAAATCAATATAATTATAAGGTTTTTTTAATACCAATGCTCCAATATACCAATACATTTTTTTTTTATTATCAATGGAATTATTATAGGTATGTAGTTTCTGTAACTCATGTTTTTCTTGGGAAAGGCCGAAAATCCCTTTTTAAGCTATCAGTTACGAATATATAATAAAAGTAAATGTAACATTTATGTGCCATTTTAAATTGAATACCAAGCATGAATCCCTTTACACGAAAAACAAGCGCTAAAACAACAGTGCACTAATCAACAAGCTAACAGAAGCTGCATTCTTGAACAAGGAGGGCCCTTCATTGCCCTGTCGGCAAGTTATTTACGTTAGTCAGAGTGCAACGAAACAAAGGCCTAGTCAAAATAAACATAACCCAGTATATGATTGCTAAAAACTGATGAATAAATAGCAAAATAATAAAATTAATAATATAAACATTAGTGCTACACACCTTCAAGTGCCAGGTACATAGGTGGGACCCGGTGACATAGGAAGTAAATTAACATAACTTCGTCCTTACACTACTGTTCAAATCACTAGCCATTACAGTTATTTAAACCTTAAAAATATTCACTGCATAAAGAAAACTTGGTAACAGCTATATATTAATTTACGTTAAGTTATGACAAATTCGTTAGGTTGCTCACTAGCGATATTAATATATTAAATAGTGAGCACCGTCAATCGCTATCGAGCTCCAAAATTAATCGACCATAGCTTTCATTCACAGACATAGACCCCGAAGCTCAAGCTCAAAAGCACTTTAAATTGAAGTGAAGTGCGATATATATGAAACTATAGTTTATGGTAGATTTCAGGCGAATGAATGAATGAAATTGATGTCTATTTGAGAACATAGACTATTTTATTCTAATTGCAAAGACGACTACTGCCAGTACCAGTACCTATTGAGATTCACGCAAGGAAATATATTATCTAGTGTCGAGCCAATCACGAAGATAAATTCTCGAAGAAAGTTGTACGGTGCAGCAGAACACAATCTATTGGTTTGATATAAAAATATCCCAAGTTCAAGAGGAAAATTGTACAAATTTTCTATTTTAAATAAACTCAAAAATACTTTAAAGGTTCCTTTCACGTCATTTATCAGTAGAATACTATTTTTGAGACATTCGTATTCGTTTTACGTCCCGACCAAATTTTGCGGTGTATTGCTGTTTATCATACTTAATACATAAAATCATGCTATCTCGGTATAGGCAGAGAGAGTAGAACGCCAGTTCCAGACTTATGCGGACCTTTCGCTTCATCTATATTTATCATTAAGTATTTTATTATTTTAATACGCCGAGTCCCTAATTTATTATTGTAATAAGTTGTTAAATTCAATAGTTCTTTTGGTATTTGGTTCGAGTACCTGCCTGCAACATAAACAAACATCTGATTCTGCCTGTATATTCATATAATTATATTTGTATATTTATTATTAAACCAAAGAAAACAAATTTTGCTGGTATGAAAAAATATTGTTTATTTATTTTCTTTATCTTATCCACTTCTCACTGGTCAAAACCGCCTTAACTATTTGCCATAGTCATACAGTCATTGCTGTTTGTCGTTTAAATTGTATTGGTTGCAACTTACTCTTTGGTTGCAACATTCGTCTCAAACCTAGTTTGCTTTTGGTTTAATAATTTCTTAGTTTATGGCCATTCTTCTCATCTTTATCTATTCTTTAGTTATCTGTGGAGGGATAGAAAAAAAACCATGTCCCCATTCCACTCACAACCCACAAACCACACCATCAACAACTACAGTATTCCTTGTTCCGTCTTCCGCACTCTACCTGTCGACAAATTTTCGTTGTCTTGTGTAGGAAGCAAATCTTTTAATATTTTTTGTTATAATGGCCAATATTGCGGCGAAACGTATAAAGAGGGAATTCAAGGAAGTAATGAAAAGTGAAGAGGTAAGGCTTAAAATTCCTGTTTCATATAAAAATTAAAAACAATATGTTGACGATCAACACTTACTTGTCTTACTTGCACTTTTGTCGGGATGTCATATTTTCAGAAGGTATATCTGAGTACAAAGTACGTCAAAACTTGTATTTTTTTTACAATTTGTTGTTGCTACTATTCTAAGGAACAATGCATTCGCTCGTTGTGATTCAGCATTTTCAGTGACTATTTTCGTGCATTCACAGGTAGTTAGCAATTAGCATCCGTCGTATTTTTATTTAAGCTTAAAGCAGAGACGCGTTATTTGCTTTCATTGCTGTTATATTTTTATTCATGACCTTCGAAAGTAACTGAGAGATAACCATGGTTGCCTACCTGATGGTAAACTGTTTCCATAGCTATATTAACGGTCGCAGAACCCTGGGTATAGTTACGGGAAGCATTCGGTATTTAATAGACACCTGTTAGCACAACACATCATTATGGCTAGGTTTTGAAACTATTAAATTTGGAAATACCCATATAAACCACAATGGTAATTTATTTTGGTATTGAGATCTCCTTATTAGACGATTAATTATTTGTCCTTGTAAGATTTGAGCTTTGTTTGTTTTTATACTGCATTCATGCTAACTGAAATAGCAATTTGGTTGCTACCTTCTGTAAAATGGGATGACTGTCTCACACACAGAGAGCTCTGGTTTTGACGCACTTGATAAACAAAACATTTTCAACAAAACAACAACAATATTTTTGTACTTTATAGATTTTTTTTTACTTTTTCGCTGTATATAAAATCACAATGTAAAATTAAATTTTTATTAAAGTTTTTAATCAAATCAGTGCAGATTTATTCCAAATCCAAATAATTTTTAGACCTAGCCATCTGCTACCTGTGGCCCAGGTAGCGGATAAAATGTTTACTTGGGAGTGGAATGAAGGCAATGTCATATGACAACTGCAGGAGTAATCAATACTCTCTTCCTGGGACACCATTAATAAGATTATATTTTCACATTAATGTGTACATACAAACTGCTCACTGCAGAATGCAAGTTTTATATAGTCAAAAATTTTGGCTGTTACCTCTATTAGCTTCAAAAGACTGCTAGACCTATCAAACATATTCATATTGTATGTCTATTTTGTAAATCTTATATTATAATAACAGCAGGGCATATGTGTCTTTCTCATTTCCTAGATATTTTGACTGTTACTATTGGTTTCAAGACTAAGGTTCTGGTATTCGAAAGAGATGAACAAGTGACCAAGTGTGCTATATCGGTAAATGGGCAAATTCTAGAGCAAGTGAATTAATTTGTATATCTTGGAAGCATGTTTACACGAGACGGAAAGTATGAAAAAGATATTGAAAGAAGGATAACTGCCGGAAATAAGGTGAATGGGGCCATGTCGGCGTTGATGGGCAGTAAAAGTCTGAGCAAGAATGCTCGAGTTGCCGTCCACAACGCGATATTGGTACCTACCTTATTGTATGGCAGCGAATCCTGGGTATGTCAGAGGAAGTATGAAAATAGCTTGAATGCAGTCGAGATGCGATCTCTTCGAAAAATGTGCGGCGTAACGATATTAGATCGAATCCGCAATGAAGAGATTCGCAAATCCACTGGCGTGAATGAGGGCGTGATTGTAAAGATGAAGAAAGGCATGTTACGTTGGTTTGGACACATAGAAAGGATGAGTGAAGAAAGATTGACGAAACAGATATACAAAGCAAAAGTGTGTGCAAGAAGAGGCAGAGGAAGGCCACGTTCCAACTACCTGGATCAAATAGATCGGACTCTGAAGGACGGGAATGTTAAAAGTACTCTAAACCGACGAGCATGTATGAAGAGACTGATGAATGTGGATGTAGCAAAAGAGGTATGTAAGTCTAGACAGAACTGGCGCTCTATACTCTCTGCCTACCCCGTTAGGGACTTGGCGTGATGATATGTATGTATGTATGTACTATTGGTTTCAAACTCTGTAAGGATGATGACTGGTTTTATGGAATAGCATTCCCAGATACAATATGCTGTTTTCTTCTGAAGCAACATATTTAACCACAAATAGGTATAACAACAAGGCTGCATAAAATCACCCAATAATTTTAAAGCTATTGATAGCAAAGCTTTTAACTGGTTTGATAATGAATGCAAAGTTGTTAGCCTTAAAGTTTACCAGTTGTCATACATCCTTTCTCATTACTTTATTATTTCTTTCGATCTTACAAGTTGACGCTCACTTATGAAAACCAGTCTTTATAATAAAAGGCTGCTGTTAGATACCTAAAAGTTTTCATAAAAACCTTTCATGCAGATCACTGGGCTCACTCTAAAAGCTCCTATTTATTATATT
This sequence comes from Drepana arcuata, assembly GCA_016069955.1. Classification (NCBI taxonomy): domain Eukaryota; kingdom Metazoa; phylum Arthropoda; class Insecta; order Lepidoptera; family Drepanidae; genus Drepana; species Drepana arcuata. The sequence goes on along the minus strand of JACCPG010000518.1, from coordinate 30,760 downwards.
TCTACTAATATTTTTACAGATATTGTAGGGAATCACAAGTGTTAGTAAAAATACCAGTGTGTAAATTAATATTTGGTCATTATTTAGATCACACTCTTTATGCATTACCACATTCATCAGTCTCTTGATACATACATGCTCGCGAGTTTTGACTATTCTTGATGTTACCATCCAATTGTCTTCCTCTTCTTCCACACAAAGTCTGAAGAGAACTGGCCCTCTACTCTCTCTGGCTACCCTGTTAGGGACTCAGTCTGATGATATGTATGTCTGGATTCCATCACTAGGTCAATAGTGGTTAGCAGGGGTAGCACTAAAGAGGGATACCTCTTTTACATCATAATTCTTCGCCATCTGCTTGTATTCTATATTATTTGGGCAAAAAATATTTCTTTTCCATACCGCTTTCAGCCATTCTCACTGACAATCTTACTGAATTTATTTTCAACTCTATCCATCCTCTAGCCTCAAAATCATTGTGTGAGGCAAGCATGTGGATGATTCTTATTTTATCTTCTAACTCTCCTGCTTGTAATTTTCCCCAAAAGGACTTCACCGAATCAAGTCCTTCTTATCTTGTCTATTTACCTGTGTGCATTTTTAAATATTCTAAACTTGTTTCGTATTTCGATACAGTTCTACTTACTTCATGTTGGATAAGATTATAGTGTTACTTGTGTTTCACTTTTTCCATTGAGTAAATACTTGTAGGTCACAAGTGTACATTAGAAAGGATATTTTGTTATATATCCTCACGCCTTCCCACAAGGGTCCCCGAAGGGGTAAGCAGAGGTGTATAGGTAATACCCACACACCCACTTTCCGCCAGAGGTATATTAGGTGCCAACGTGACAGATGGCGAGTCCATCGCCGTTACTCCAGCACGACTATACATACGGCTTTGAATTTCTTCTCAGACGTATGCAGGTTTCCTCTCGATGTTTTCCTTCACCGTTCAGCTCGTGGTGTGACTAATCACTGTACTTAAGTTCAGAAAAACTCATTGGTACAGTCGGGATTCGAACTTGCGACCTTTGCGTCGCAGGCAACTGCTCGAACCACTCGGCCACCATGGCTCTTGAATTTGAATTTTGTTTTTGAATCGTTGAATAAATAAGACATAAATAGTGTCTTTTTTACTTTCGTTTTATATACACATTTGTATATGGTTGGAAGCCAATAAGCCCTCTATCTATATTCCTTTATAAAGAAAGCAATTATTCCTTAACAAAATTGATTTTGCTAATTTCTTTTTTAAAAACTTTACTATTGAACTAGCGTACCTCCCTTTTGGGTCACCCTGGTTACCCTTTTAGGCGATCTAATCGTCTGAAAAGGTGACCAGCACATACGGTTTCATTTAAACATCTCAACCACATTCTACTTAGCACCCACCCACTACATACCTACCCCTGCCAACCTGAAGTACACTCATCTCACGGATACCATACCCTCAGGCATTGCATACGTAAATAGCCTAGGATTTCCTGCAATGAATTATTATATCTACACTAATATTATAAAGAGGAAAACTTTGTTTGTTTGTTTGGTTGTAATGAATAGGCTCAAAAACTACTGGACCGATTTGAATTCTTTCACTGTTGGGAAGCTACACTATCTCCGGTGAACATAGGCTATATTAAATTGGACCCGATAGGTGGCGCTGCGATCGAGTTTCAGGAATTTAACTTTTTCACCCGGGCGAAGCTATCCCTTTCTGTGTGTCTTAAGGTGGATTCGAGAATGGTTTAGATTTACAATTGGACCCGATAGATGGCGCTGCGATCGTGTTACGGGCAATTTAACTTTTTCACCCGAGCGAAGCTGGGCGGGACAGCTAGTATTTATTAAAGTGGTTGAAATGGCTCCTGTTATGGTATATATGTCGTTGAATCCGCAGCTAGAAACAAATTAAGCTTTTATTACAATTGTTTTATGATTTACATTGGCCTAACATTGAATGGAATACATTGAATACGAAGGAAACTTTTAAATTGAATGCAAAATCATGATAAGTTATTCTATTCTTTATCAAGAAATAGTTAAAAATAGGCAATGGGGTCTTAGGTCGATTCATTGTAGATATGCATCTATTCGAATATTTTATCTGAAACTACTGTTTTATTGGCATGTTAAATCTTACCCCACTTGGCAAGAATCACCAAAATAGTCGACGGACGTGTAATGAGACCCTCATTTCGCCAAATAGGTATATACATATGTAAAGGACACGTGGCGAATCTGTCCTTCTAGCACTATTTCACACACACTACGTGATATTGGTGTCTACTATACTATATTGTATGGCAGCGAATCCTGGGTATGAAAATAGCTTAATGCCATTGAGATCTCTTCGAAAAAATTGCTGAGTAACGATCCTGATCGAATCCGCAATGAAGATATTCACAAATCAACTGACGTGAATGAGGGTGTGATTGTAAAAATTAAGAAAGGCATGTTACGTTGGTTTGGAAATATAGAAAGGATGAGTGAAAAAAGATTGACGAAACAGATGTATAAAACGAATGTGTATGCAAGAAGACCACGTTCCAACTACCTAGATACTACCGTATATATTTTCATATGCATTTTAAAAATACATATACTTTTTAACACTTTTGTGGCTTCGTAAGCATGAGCTTGATGGTAAGCGGCTACCGCCTATGTAAGCTTCAGCAAGCAGCTGTAACCAGTGGTTTCGCTCGGTGCATTGTTGGCCCTGCGGGAATATTTGTGATACATACAGTATACAGACACCTTAATTTTATTGATTAGTATATTTAATTATATGTTTTTCGATGTTCTAGGTAGCAGGTGGGTCAATAAAGTTGGAGCTAGTCAGTGAGAGCTGGACAGACCTGCAGGGCGAAATTGCTGGGCCGTCTGACACTCCGTACGAAGGTGGCACTTTCGTACTTGAGATCAAAGTGCCGGAGACGTATCCATTCAATCCGCCCAAGGTAAAAGCTATTTAATACCAACACTGTTGTATGTGTTCCTCTTAACGAGAAATTGATAACATATTTATAATCACGATAGAATACACACACATATCATCACGCTGAGTCCCTGACGGGGTAGGCAGAACAGACATTAAATATTTGTTTTTCTTTAACTTGTGTGATATACGTATGTTATAAATAAATAAATATATATGTATTTGTTAAGAGCACAAATGTTGACATGTCTTTGATGCCAATGCCAAATTGGTATAAAGCTTTTTGTAAGCTTGCCGTTTTCGAAGTGGATGTATATATGTGTGCGTGCAAACACATGTGTCGTCATATGCATGCTCATATGTCTACATAGGCGCGGTAACATGTATATATGTACATATATGTATGCTTGCTTTTAAATATGCATGTATATGTGTGATGATAGACATGTATGTACAATAATTAAACTGCCATTGGCAATGTGTATGTTCTACAGATACGATTCGTGACAAAGATATGGCATCCGAATGTGTCGTCGGTGACCGGCGCGATCTGCCTGGACATCCTGAAGGACCAATGGGCCGCCGCGCTGACACTGCGCACTGTGCTCCTGTCGATACAAGCACTGCTCTCCGCCGCGGAGCCGAACGACCCTCAGGATGCAGTTGTGGCGAAACAATATAGAGAGAGCATCGAGCTGTTCAACCTCACCGCCCAACATTGGACTAATACTTACGCCGGCGGTCCTGGCGTCGTGTGGGAGTTCAACCAGAAAGTACAACGTCTCGTCGACATGGGCGTGGATGAACACCAGGCTAGGGTGGCGCTGTCCACCTACGACTGGGAACTCGAGAGAGCCACCGAACAGCTGTTTAGTTAGTTTGCCCCTTTATACATACTTACATTGGGACAAAATTACTCCCACATTATGGTATCCGAAAACTTGTGATTCTCGTAATGGGTTCACGTACTTTATGTTATCTAACAATTGATTTACAATCATTTCAAAATCAGGCATTAGTATTGTAATTTAGTATTCCTTCGTGTTTTAAATTTGTATATTGAATTCAATTACTTATCGAATTTTGTATTGATTTCGAAGTCAGCTGTGATTTGTCTGTCCATGTTGGGTAATTACATAAATAAATTATAATTGATTTATAACATTAGATAAATATGCGATTGTTAAGCGAGGTCAAATGGCGACAGAGTGCATTATTTGTTACCTTCTCGGAATTAATTTGGCACTTTAAGCTAATACTTTAATAATGTAGCCCTATAAATACTTAAAGGGCTACATTTATTGAAACGATCACCAACCATACCAACATGTCGAGACTGAAAGTGTTTCAGTATTAATATTGCATATTTATAATGCATTCTGTGGCAGAACATTGAGAGTTACATATTTTTATATTTAACGTAAGTTACGCGTTTCAGTTTCTTATCACGTTTAAATATGAAGCGCCACGTAAGCTTATTGTCATATACATTCATGGTAACACGTGGAAACCTGAAGGATACTAATACTCTCGCATGTTACTTTGCATGTTAATGGAACAAAATTTCGTTTTAAAAAAAATAAGATTTTACTGTTCATACTTTATTGAAGACAATAGATTTTTTTTACTCTAGATTGTATTTCTGGCGGACTGGAGATCTAATGATATAGTCGTCGCTTTCCCGACTAGTATGAATCAGGTTGTGCATTCGTCTTATATATTGGTGATTAGTTATATTCGGTTATAAAGTCAAGCGGGCCCCATTTGCAACTTGGTATGCGTTCATATCGGTACATACGTATGTTCGTACTTTCAGTCAACGTATCGTATGTGTATGTAAGGGTTGTTTGAACTTTGTGCTACGCGAAGACAGCCGCGTTAAATTTTATCATACATGGATGACGGCGTAAAGATTTCCTCGATAAATGGGTTATCATATGTAAAATATAATATTTTTCTAAATAAGACCATTAGTTCCTCATATTAGCGCATTAAAAGAAATAAATTGTTTTACCATAAGAAAGATGATTAAGCATGTATTATTTCGAGACCAGTAGATACAAGCCTGTTTTGGATAGAAATCAAAATGTACGGAGCTGTTTGTGAATTTGGAAATTCACTGAGTTTGTAGGTTGGTCGATCTGCAACTGCAACTGCAATTCCTAGCTTCTGGGTAAGGTTGATTATAATTGTCAGTGTTATATTGATATGTATAAAATAATATTGAAATGACATGCGTTTTGACACATATTTGAGAGGAGCGCTGTGAATAATGGCACACTCCAATATATATATGGATACTGGAGCATGCCATTTAAGTATATATCTATGTGTATGTATATATTTTATTTATATGTGACTCGTATATACGAGCATGCCAGTCTAATGCAGACTGGCATGCTCGTGATGATGTGCGTTTGTTTATTGTTACATCTGATATAAAATTTGTATTTGTTCAATAGCATTAGTTAAACGATTGATTACTATGTGTGTACATTATGAATAAATGCATTTCAGCCTTTTCAGTCTGGCTCTGAATTGTTGTTTTTCTTATATTCACGTACGTCCCGTGTTTCAGGGCTGATGGATGCAGGTAAATAATTATCTACTATAACTGGCTGTTAACCGAAATATCATATCATAATCGTTAACAGGGTAGGGTGAGAGTACCTACAGAGCGCTTGTTCTCTCAAGACCTACATACATCTTTCGCTTCGTCCACATTCATCAGTCTCTTTATACATGCTCGCCGATTTCGAGTACTCTTGGCGTTCCCTTCCTTGAGCGCCCGATCTTGATTTGATCTAGGTAGCTAGGTCTTCCTCTGCGTCTTTTTGCTCACATTTTGTATATCTGTTTCGTCAATCTTTCTTCATATGCCTTTCTTTATCTTTACAATCACACCCTTATTTACGCCAGTTATTTTGGGACTCTGCTCATTGCGGATTCGATCTATGATCGTTACTCCGCACATTTTTCGAAGAGATCGCATCTCAACTGCATTTAAGCTATTTTCATACTGCCTCTGACATACAAAGGATTCGCTGCCGTACAATAAAGTGGGCACCAATATCTCGATGTGGATACTTCTCGAGCATCTTTGCTCAGACTTTCACTGGCCATCAACGCCGACATAGCCCAATCACCTTATTACCGGCAGTTATCCTTCTTTCAATGTCTTTTTCATACTTTCCATCTCGTGTGAACATGCTTCCTAGATATACAAATACATTCACCTGCTCTATAAAGTTTCTCTCTCAATTCTCAAATAGTATATCCGGTGCTAATCCAGCTAATAATCTATCTCTGTGATAAATTTCGTCCATTTCCGTTCAGTAATTTTTGCGAGAGGAACAAACAGCACCGCAAATGGTCGCATTTATGTATATGTGGGATAAGTGTCAGTATTTGTGTGGGTGGACGTTTAATACATTATCACGTTACGACGTAATATACTCTGGAGTGGGACAGGAATTTATTCCCATTTGAAAGAAAATCACCAATGTTAAAGTTAGAAAAGAATTCAAAAAACCGCCCCATAAATATATAACTACAATCAACCAGTGTAACGCTGCTCCCTAGTTCCCATCCAGCAGGGGGCAGCCCTGGAGAACTAGGAATTGAACTGTGTTTAATAATCACATAAGACCCCCCGGTCTAACATTTTTCGGTTATGTAGCAGTAGTCACGGAACAAGAGATAAATTAAAAATAAAAGAATATGTCCTCTGCGCCTGGGATAGGTGCACTATTAGTAAACTTAAGGCGAAGAGCTATAGTTAATTAAGACACTAATAAAATAATATATTATTTAATCCTTGCTTGAAAACTTATTTAACACAAAAAGCTTTCACGTCCCATGTAAGAAATAATACTCGAAATTATGAGCTAGATAAGCATCTATTTTTATATATATCTCATTTCTATATTTAAGATGTCCTACGCCTTACACTGACATGAACAACAGTGCATTGCGCTGCGGTATATCTGTGGCGTTCACTCAATGCAATCAATACACCTTCTATTCAGCAGTGTCTATGACATAGGTACGTACAAATAGTACGTGTGGGGACTGGGGAGTGGAGGCACAAAGGCTGTCAGAGGCATCGGCAGCGCCATCTCGCGGCGCACGCTGACGTGGACGCGCGCCACGCTCCGCCGCGCGCGACCATCGCCCGAGCGCGACCACTCGGAGGCTTCAGTCAGTCACAGTCCTCGCCTCGGCACTGCACGGACGGTGTTCGCGTCCCCTCCATGCCTCACAGTCCGCCGAAGGCACAAACCACAACATATCCCCAGAATGTGACAATATTAGTGGACACCCTAACCAATCATTTCCCTTCGCCTTCCCTAGTAACTAACGTCAGCAAACTTTTTATTACTTTCTAAAAGGTATTTAATTTTCTGTGTGTGTCTCGTTCCAAGCTCGCGCCAACAAAACGTGTGTGTGTATAAATAAATATTAATTTTATTGTGTGTTAAAAGTACCAGACATGACTATATCATACGCCGGTGAAGTACCAAATGGCAGCAGTTTCGGTTGTTTCTGGCGGATCCTTTGCAAGTAAGTAGCAGAGTGGCGAGAGGAAGCTTCGGCTGCGGGGCGCCGCAGACGAGTTCCGCGTCTACCTGAAACAGATGTTCGGGCTGACGCGCTCCCAGCTCCCGAGTCTCTGCCACAACGAACCACCATATCTTTGTTTGTGACGTGGGACTAATCACGACAAATCAAGTTGACGCGATTGAAAGTTTGTTGTGAACTGTCAGAGGATCACAAGCTACGAACGTAGGGCGACCTTGCGCCAGCGGTCGGAGAGGCAATGAATGCAGCTTGGCCAGACCAGTATCGCTCAATGTCTGCCTCAACTCGCTTGGCCCTGACGAGGAAAGGTGGCGAAAGTAACTGTGACGCATGCGCCAATCGATAATACGATCGATTCGTTCGATCATATGATTTCCTTGATTGTACCTTCGAGCGTAGATAATCGACAATTCTTCTCCGTTATTAATTAAACACCACTGACTATTGAGATGTCGCAAACTGGAAACTATTGACATTCAGAAATAGCTGTCAAGGCACCACCTACCTTTAACCATGTTTATAACACCAATGGCCTATGCTTTATTTATTTTATTTAGACATACTAACTACATATATAGAATTATTCAGAGTAACACGGGGTTTCGGGGTAATATAATGCATGCCCTGTAGAAACTAAATGATGTTTGTAATTTGTAATCAGACGAGTAGTTTCAGACACTACCTGCCAAAAACGTAGGTACTTAAAATGTCAAATTACTCGTATGTCGTGTCTATCTACCTATCAATAAATATATTGTTTACTGAGAATAGCCCACCGGCAAAGGTAATAATGCTTCAATGATGAAAAGTTTTCCGTTATAAAACTATAGGTACGTACGTAACACTACCGATACCCAAGCCAATCAATGCTTTGTTACGCTACTAGTAAGTTCCATGTATACCTACATAAATGAAGTCAACTAATGCTTCTACGTATATCATTATTATAACAGCATTCCTGGGTTCAAATTAGACCAACAGTCATTAGGAAAATTTTATATTTATTTTTAACATAAGAGCCTACGCTAGGCCAGTGGTTATCTAATATTCGACTACATTAGACATTTAGTAAGCTAGACAAGCACTAGATGTTACGCGCGGTTGAAGGATCAAAAGCTGTGATTCTATGAGCATGTATTTTTTTATGAGAAAGAGCTGGGCTCTAGTCGGCGTCTCTGATGCAGTCCCTTCCAGTCGCTTCTGTCCAGCGCAACCTACGTCATGAGAGACACTTTTTCTTTGATCTGACCCATGTATGTTAATCTTGGTCTTCCTCTTCCTCTCTTCCCCTCTACCTTTCATTCTAAGATGTTTCTAAAAAAGCTATCATGTCGTATTTGCCCTAACATCTTTCCTCTTCTATTCTCGACTATCTCCAGCAGAACTCTTGATTCTTTGACTTTTTTGAGCACGTCTTCGTTTGATACTATTTCGGTCCAGCTGATTTTTTCCATCCTACTCCAGCACCACATTTCAAATTCCTCCAAAACCTCCAAAACTAACTAAAAAATAAACTAAAAAAATTTACATGAATAATATTAAATCACTATAATTATAGGATGCCATACTTCTTTAAATCGGTTAGCAAATAAAGCATCAGTCAATTGTTATAACGAAGCATCCACATATAGTACATGCACATATAAAATATTCTCACGCCTTCCCATAAAGGTCCCCGAAGGGGTACGCAGAGGTATCTGTTTATGTAATTCACACGGCCACATTACAATCTTTGTGTTATAGTTGTATATTAGTTTATTTTATATATTATCTTGGATTAGAGGTAAGGCATAACGGTTTTCCTTTTCGAATTGCGTTGGCAGCAGAGGGATAAATAAATAGGCTACAGCGGCCCACCCTTTACAGACATTTTGAGCTTCACATTGATGAGTATCACAGTGCCTGCGACATTTGCGTCGCAGGCAACTGCCTGCGACGCAAATGTCGCAAGTTCGAATCCCGACTGTACCAATGAGTTTTTCTGAACTTAAGTACAGTGATTAGTCACACCACGAGCTGAACGGTGAAGGAAAACATCGAGAGGAAACCTGCATACGTCTGAGAAGAAATTCAAAGGCGTATGTATGGTCGTGCTGGAGTAACGGCGATGGACTCGCCATCTGTCACGTTGGCACCTAATATACCTCTGGCGGAAAGTGGGTGTGTGGGTATTACCTATACACCTCTGCCTACCCCTTCGGGGACCCTTGTGGGAAGGCGTGAGGATATATTATTATTATTACATTGATGAGTCTCTTTATACATAGTTCCATCTATGATTGTCCGATCGATGTTGTTTATGAATTTGATTTTCCTCTGTTTTCTTTATTAGACACTTTCGTTTGTGTACTTATTTTATGAACCCTCCGTCACTCGTCCCTCTTAGATGCTCAATCATCGTAGGCAGCCTTTCTTTATAATAAAAATCAGGCTCTTATTCGGACCCGACGTTTTGTTATATATAGCCGAGTATGTTTAATAATGCAGTTCTCAAAATACTACCACGTTACTACCTAATTATGATGTGATGTTACGGTTTACTTTTCATGATTTTATGACATAAAAATCTGAACACTGATAATTTACTTTACCTTGCTGAGGTAAAGTAGTAAATCTTATTTAATGGTATTTTAATTAACATTAACAGATATGAAATAAATTGCCAGTTTTATTGAATACCTTCGCTAGTTGCGCTTGCGTCTTGAAGCCACAAGCGTGTGACAATTATGTCATTATTTGTCATCTACTGCTCTAAAATACCCAGATCACAACAAACAGCTTTTATTCTTTGATAGAGATTGGCATATGCCTTGAAGACTAGCTGCCCCAGCGCTTTCAGGCGCGAATTTTTCATTTCATTTTTATAATTTTAGGGAATAAAATACATCCTATTTACATAGGCTCGTATCGGGGTAATCTTTGTGACAAATTTAATAAAATTTAGTTCAGCTGTTCTGGCGTGATCGAGTAAGAAATACCTTCTCAAACTTTCACATTCATATAAGTGGTATATGGTCTACCAACTGTAATAAAAAGGACGCCATTTAAGACGGTAATTAGTAAGCGCCACCAAATCTGGGAGGCAAGGTTCGCCGAAGGTCGCGTTGACAAATTTTGACGGCTTCTAATTTAGTATTCCGCGTGTACGAAAACTATTGCACTGTTCGATTGTTCGTTATTTATCAGTCAACCTTCTCAGCGCATGTGACTGACGGCTGGCGGCCATGTCAAAGGAAAATTCTTCACACCATACTTGGCGCAACACCTTTTCAAACCTTCATATGACTTGAGAACTGCCAATAGTTTGGCGTACGCCATTTTTCTCCAAATAACAATAGCTAAAGAAGGTAGGGCATAACGGGTTTCCCGTTCGAATTCGGAGCTGCCCGACTGGGGCAGGACCTCCACCTTATAGAAGTCCGTAGCCAAAGAACACAATTTATTGTGTTGTGTTCCTACGCGGTGAATAAGGTATCCAGTAATGAGCTCCTTGGGGAGGGGGGAGGATTGTTACATTGTGTTGGAAGCAGAGGGATTAAACCCATTATGCTGTCAACACAGTATAACTCTCCGAACACAGAGTGGCAACGCGCAAGTGATACTACGGTATCGTGAGCGTAAATAGGCTACGGTAACCGTTTTCCATCAGGTGGGCCGTATGCTTGTTTGCCACTCTTGTTGTATATAAAAAAAAAGCTTTTAAGTATCCCTAAACATCTTTAAGTACTCTCTTACGAGTATTTTTTGCGATATAATTAACCTACTTAGTTTTCGTCGTCGGGTGTCTGATTCATTTTTAACCTAGTCTCCGCTTTCAGAGCGTAATCAAAACCTTGGCTATGACACCGATGTTTGTAACACCGGAGAAAGTTAGACTTTTGGTATTAGCGTATTTACCCGTTTATTACGTAGATAATATAATTTGCATCCAAATGACGGCCATTATGCAATTCTCAGATATTTTTCGTCCACAACCCCGACTAATACAATTTATTATACTCTGAGAAAGCACGACTATGATTTCACTAACAAAATCCATACTTTCTACAGTTTGACTTTATGCCATACAATACAACCTAGTGATTATTGTCGCAGTCATTGTATAATAAATAGTATTTTTCTTTATAGATTTTTGTCAAAAGGTCAATAATTCTCTTAAAATAATACATAATATCATTAGCCAATTAAATATGTGCATATTATATGAAATATTTAATTATATTCTTATCTTTTTGAGTAGTAAGGTTGTAGTTAGGAAAAACAATAGTCAATGCGGGCTTTCCGAAAATAATGCCGAGGTTATAGCGAAGTGGAAGGTCGAAATAAGGTTAATCCCACCTCCGTAAGGGAAGCATCTTCAGGAAGAGTCAGAAAGAGTACACCATTAAAAAGCCATGGTGGCCGAGTGATTCAAGTAGTTGTCTGCAACACAAAGGTTGTAAGTTCGAATCCCGACGGTACCAATGAGTTTATCTGAAATTAACTGCAGTGATTAGTCACTCCACGAGCGAAGGAAAACATCGAGAGTAAACTAACGTCTGAGAAGAAATTCGACGGCGTATGTATAGTCGTGATGAGTAACGTCGATGGACTCGCCATCTGTCACCTGTGTACACACCTCCACCGGAAGGGGTGAGGATATATTATTATGTATTACTTTATGATGCTGTGTCTCGAGGTATCATCAGCGCTATGCTCGTATAACCACGATTACCTCTCCTCTTTTTGTTGAATATATGTAGCCTTCATAAAATAGCGGGCTATCTAATACCGTATCCTTTTTTATTGTGATTGGTTCCTGAAGCAAACTCTGCCTCTCTCATTGATAGACGTGGCAATGCTGCCACCTCGGCACCTATCAACGAGACAGACACGATAGTTTAAAATTTTAAAGTTTATTATATTGTTTTATTTCATTTATGACCGAATTTTATTTCTATGTACGTATGTATTTTGTTTCTTACATTTTCCAAAGGCAGAGTCTTCACTAATCTGACAAAGCCTAAAAGTGTAGCTTTGATTTGTTATACATATATTTCGAAATTTATTTTTATATTAAATATCTGGCCAAAGTAGCTTCACCGCCTTCCATACGCGGGAATAGTCTACAAGGAATGATTGGGTTGTTAGATGGTCTTTGTTGTATATTGGGAACAGTATACAGGTAACACAGGAGGCAAATTGACTAACAGGATGCTTCCACTACCCTTCCTGAAGAAAAACTTTGTGCGCTGTCAGATCTTCGCAGTTAGGGAACCCAGAAATCAGCACGCAGTATAATTATCTCGGTGAGAATCATTGGCGTCGTGCTTATAGTGATTAGGCATGCAATTAAACGTACTTTTTGTCTATCACCACTACAAACAAGTTTTTCAACGCCCACTCCGTGGTGAAGACGTGTCAGCGAACAACTAATTTTACGAACACAACTTCAACTCCGCCGAATGTTGCCATCATTGACATCAATTAAGTTGTAAAATGAATTGGCATATCATAATTAAGATAAATATATGTAGATATCAACATTTGTTAAGCATAACGTTAAGAATACGAAAGGGACAAAGCGAAATGCTAAAATTTATATATACTTACGTAGATTTTATAGATAGTATATTCCTTTATCATTCTTGCATTATGATTATATATATGATGTAGCCTGTCCTGGTCAGATCTCTGGAATATACCATGCAAATGTAATTTTTACTTGCTTAACTTTGATGACAAAAAAAGGAGAAAAGAGGATAAAATACAGAAAATAGACAGACAGGGAAATCTGTGAGTTGTTTATTTTCCGTATTTTTCCCTATACTTTTCTACGATTCTAAATTGTTCTAAACGAAAAAGAATATATAGCAAAACAGCTGATTAGGTTCGTTAGGAAATACCAAGTGTATTTCATGATTTCAATTAAAGAACCGCATGAATAAAAGAACAACAACCGCTCCTGAAACACCACGCGATATCACTTACACAAAATAACGGGATAAATCATCCTCGCGGGGTAGGCAGAAAGACTAGATCGCCAGATCTCCCTACACCTACATTGCTCTTTCGTTTCAACCACATTCATCAGTGTATGCAAACATGTTAGCCGGTTTCGAATACTGTTGACGTCCCGATGCCTCTATAATATATAAGAACAGCATATATATAACGAAAAAAGTTAAAGTGAACTCACTTGATGAAACATTATTTTGTAATGCGTAACTAACATGCATTTATCAGCAGGTTATCGTATATAACCCGCATTAGTAGTAGGTGGAAGGAATTTCTATACATGAACCGCACATAGCATTGTACAGAAATACGCGGGACAAATAGCTGCGTGGTCTTCCTTAGAAGATTGATTGTCGACTGTTCACTAAGTTCAGGTATGCATTGTGGCCGAGGCGCTAAATTGGGTTTCCTAGGGTTATATTAACTCTGGGTGCTTGCCCACAAAGGTTATTTACTTATCGTTAGCATGATAACAAAAATAAATCGGGATCTCTACAAAAAACACCTAAAAGAGTGGAAAGCTGATAAATTCTATGTTATATATGTCACCACGCAGAGGTAGGTAGAGAGGATAGAACGCAAGCTCTCTCTCTAGACTTACAAACCTCTTTTGCTTCTTCCACATTTAACAGTCAACTATTTTGGTAGGTACATATGTTTCACATACCCTTTAGTAAAACAAATGTAGGTAAAAACTCGCCATTAACACGAATTTGCTCGGAATATAATTCCATCTGCGGAAGCCTAGAAGGTGTAGACATCTTTCACCTATCTATTAAAAATTTTAATTTTAGACAGTGTCCATATGTAGTAAATAAATATGTTGGTGTTTGTTTGTTTTGAATTGTTGGTGTACCTCAATAAAATAAATAAATAAATACAAATAGAGTAAGTAAACCCATACATGTCATACGGAAGGGTGTCTGAAATAATGTTTACTGGAGCGTATATATGCATTATTATATATCTTCTTCGTCGTAAGATTTTGGAATCATTTGCAAGATAGATAATAAATACATTGTATAATATTTTTTTTTTTACTATTTTTCTTTATTAACTTCTTTTTCAATTGGTGTTATTGAAAATCAAGGTGCATACATATTTAAAATTAATACTTTTGTAATTTGTTTTTTAAATTGTATTGAATACCGTAACTGCCTAATGGCACAACTACTGTGAGAATGATGAACACGCCTTTCATAGGTGTACACATCTGATACAAATTGTTATTCTTTTACTTATAAGCTTTATTGTATATACTGTTGGTGTGTCTTTAAATAAATAAATAAATTTCATCAAGGATAAAGCCGCTTTAAATAAAACGATGGACATTACCCACACTCGAAGCAATGGATTGACTTAACACTTATTACGTTAAGATTGCATGTTGGAATTGTAAAGTACCTACATATCTCCAGCGAAAAAGGTGTGTTTTATAAATCCCTCCCGCCTACCTGTTCGGGGATACTTGTGGGAGGGCGTGAGAGAAGTTCTGAATATATTTCTTATGACAATGCAATAATACAAATAGCTCCAAAGATAACAAAATTAAAACATTGTTAACTAGATAATCTAAAACGTAAAACTTTGCTAACCTACACGTAGACAAACATAGTTATGCGAGAATAAGGTCAAAGATCCACTGCAAAAATACATACATATTTTTATTTTTATCTGTCTCATTGTGCCCTATTTTAGCAACTGTTCTATTTTCTGAGCCACGCCCTGTATATATGTATATTATTGAAATATTGATGAGTGTCCTCTTATTTGCAGATGGCGAGGCAGCGTGTACAAGTTGGTTTGGCGCGAGTTACTAGCTTATTTGACACTGTACTACACCATCAATTTATTGTATCGGTTCGCAATGACTGAACAACAACAAAGGTGAGACCAACCTTGTATTGATTCAATATATGTGTGTGTGCGTGTGAACCTGAATTAAGAAGTACCTGAGAAAGAACACGTTCTAACTAAAGGTCCAGCAAGCATGTGCCAGACATTAATTAAAACGATATGAATCTTTCTATCAACCTGTCTCTATCTAAAATATATATAAATTACGTGTCACGTTGTTTGTCCGCGATGGGCTCCTAAACTACTTAACCGATTTTAATAAAATATGCACAGCGTGTGCAGTATGATCCAACTTAAAAGATAGGACAGCTTACATTACAATTGGACCCGATAAGTGGCGCTGCGATCGTGTTTCAGGAAGTGTAACTTCTGCACCCGGGCGAAGCTGGGCAGGATAGCTACTTAGCTAGTATATATATTATATATAGACAGGTATATATGTTTATACTAGCTGAGCCCCCCGGTTTCACCTGCGTAAAAATCGATTTCATTCCTATATTTTTTTCTTATTCTATTTTATCTAGATTTATTTTCGGAACAAAACATGTGTATCCTATGTGTTAATCCAGTTAATATCCTATGCCTGTGCCAAATTTCATTCAATTCCGGTCAGTCGTCCAGATGAAATAATTACGTGTCCCGTACCATAATAATTACGTGTCCCGTACCATAATAATCCCGTACCAGCCCTGCAATATCTGAAATACTCACTCGCTTTCTCGCTCGCTCGTGTTTGACTGAGTCGACATGAGGAGTTGTTAAGGCGGTCGTCTGCGCAGAAACCATTTACGATCATACATTTGTGGCGTACTACAGAACCCTTCTCACGTGTTTACCCCCATTAACGCATTGCACTGGAGTTCGATTCAACCTGTGACATGCTAAGATAGGCGGATGACGGGTCCTTTTTCTTTCACGTTAAAATTCTAAATTATCGCGTTTCTCTTCCTTTTCTGAGCGTGAACATGTATCGAAATTGTACAGGAGTGATCAGTCACACCACGAGCTTTACGGTGACGGAAAACACAAATACTACATACGTTTCAGAAGAAATTCAAAGACGCATGTGTATAATACTGTCATGACTCGCCATCTGTCACGTTGGGACCTAAAATATACAAAACTGTCTGTAAAGGTATACGAAATATGACTGGAGAGCAACCATAAATAGTGTTTGGAGCTATATAGGCCATATTCTTGGAAGTTAGTTACTTAGAATATCCAAGACACGGCCCCGCTTGAAATAACCTCGCAAACATATACGCAGTAACAAATTAACGTAATAGTCAATAGCCTTAACCTTCGAATTCCTGACCATTAATTGTCAATAAAAAATAATAAAAAATCAAACCTTGTGCTTTAAAAATGTGAGGCACACGTATAGTGCCATCTACAAAGACGCGCCCCACTATTATAGTGTAAGTGTACAATCTTCCACTAATGTATAAGTATTATCGGTACACACGGATTATCATCCGACACGAGTCGATTAACAGGATTATCGGATGATAATCCTGTTAATCGACTCGTGTCCGCATCCCGCGACCTCCTCGACTAGAAATTGGTGGGTCTTCGTGGATGGCACTATCTATA
>JACCPG010000518.1:0-12794 GCA_016069955.1 Drepana arcuata | reverse complement strand
TGGCGGAAAGTGGGTGTGTGGGTATTACCTATACACCTCTGCCTACCCCTTCGGGGACCCATGTGGGAAGGCGTGAGGATATATTATTTATATTATATTATGATTTGATTCTATTATGGCGAGTCCATTGCCGTTACTCAAGTCTTTTTAAATTTCTTCCTAAACAAATGTAGGTTTCCTCCTGATATTTTTTACACTTAAAGGTCTTTTTCTATTTAACTTTCTTCTTATTATTACCTATTAAATTCATTGGTAAACTCGGGGAAGGAACTTGCAATATTTGTGTTTCAGGCAACTGCATTCAACATACTCATCCATCATGGCTTCCGTATCAAATATTTGATTAAAATATATATAACTCATGTTAAGAATTTTTCAAAAACTTTTCTTAATTGGCCAAATAGTGTTTGACTAATTTGTAAATAATCAAATCAAATCTTTCTCAACAAAAAGCCTTCATCATTTTCTAAAGTCACATCTATCTCTACAACACAATTGATCGAATTAGGTAAAGCATTTCAAGTTCGAAAACATAGAAGACGGATAGACAGATTAGGAAACTTTTGCATTAACAAATTACTATGGATTCCGTGATTTATTTATCACCAGAATTAGCATGAGAGTGTCATATAACTGTTTCAACTTACACAGCACAAGAAACTTAGCATCTGGTTGAACAATGTTCGTTAGTTTTTCAACGATGCACTCGCCGTTCGTAATGTATATCTTTACGCCTCCCAATAAGGTCACCAAAGGGGTAGGCAGGAGTGTGGCAGCACCCTCTTTTCGCCAGACATATATTAAGGTGCCACCGTAACAGGTGGTGAATGCTGCGCTGTTTCTCAAGCACGATCACAAACGGCTTGTGTTGAATTCTTCTTAAATGTTTGCCGATTTCCTATCGATGTTTTTTTCCCTGTAAAATTCGTGGTGCGATGGAACATTCTAGGTAGACTCTTAAGGCCGTGGTTGCAATGTTAAGATGTCGAACCTTGTCTATGCCAATAAGGTTTTTCTAAACTTTAACAATAAATTATAAGAAAATAACTATTGCAGGTGTCCCTTAAAAGATTGCATTAAATGGATAGTTGCGTGACGACGCCGACGGCTTCGTTGACATAATCTAAGTCTATAAAAGCAAATATAGACGTTGTTCAGTTCGAAGTAGGGTTTAATGTCGCCGGCTTACGAATGGAGGTGACGGTGTCGATGTTGCTCTATATACGTAATTCAACCTTAAATGTCCACTAACTAAAAATAGCGAAGACCTTGAATTTGAACCTTAGATCCGGGGCTGAAAGTTTCAATTGGTTAGGTGAGTCACTTATAGCAGCGTAAACTTTTAAGAAGTCGGGTTTTGTAAACTGTACGTGCAAATATGGCTAGTGTTAATATTACTTAGTCATTCATACGGTTTTCCGCAGTGGAAACATATATAGGTAATTACGATTGCACACGACAATTATAATAACTTGTGCGCATCATATCAAGATATGCATGAGCTCCTGTACAATGTACAAGTTGAAAATATTCTTAATCTTTGAAACCAGTTTTTATATTTACGTAGAGATGAAACGGATAGATGTTGTGCCGGATATCGAATACCGAATATTCGGCCAACCTGAAGCCGGATAGCGGAATATCCGGCCGAACATAGTCGAGTGGCGACTCGTTAAAAGAGTGAATTGTGATCGCGATCATGATAATTATATTTGGTGGTCAGCTAATGCTGTACAATACCCAAACTTAACAAAGTTTACTAGAGTTTATCTTTCAGCGCCCTGCAGCAGTAGATAAAGAAAGACTTTTTTCGGAAGATGGCCTTGTATACGAAGCCAAGCAAAACCGTATGTTGCCTTTTAACGCACAGAAATTGGTATTTATTCATCATAATTTGCTCTTAGTGCAGTTTGATTGACTATACATTTTTTTGTTTTGTTTTGTCATGAGTCTCTATGTTAAATAAAGTGCCTTCAAACTTTACGTCGTTTTTATTTGAAATATTGATATTGAGGCCGGATATTCTTATTTATCTTGTCGTCAAAGTGACCGTTTATTGTTTTTTTTTTGACAAAAGAGAAGACAGATGATAATATTTTACTTTATCACCGGAACATAAATCGCTTTTCCGGCAAAATTTTAGACGTGGAAATGTTAGTAGATGGATACCACATGGATATTTTATGTTTTAGTGAAACTTGAAAATCAGATAGGATGTTGTTTAATGTACATAATTTTTCAGTTGCCAGCGCGTTCAATAGATCCACAGTGGGTGGTGGTACCTTGATACTTTGTAATAGCTGTCTCTTATCCGGTATTCGGCCGGATTTAAAATTTGAGCTGGATAGACCGGTTACCGGATAGTTACCGAATATCCGTTTCATCTCTCATATTTAGCACCACTAAGGTGACAAACATGCATACAGGCCAAGCTGCCTACCTGATAGCAAGCAGTTACCGCCACCCAACTACATAACTTTATCACATAGAACTGTAGCATAGAACATATTAAGGAAAACTACAGCAAACGTCGAAATATATTTTTATTTCCAAATACTTCGGCATTTTCTATTATTATGAGATCCGGAAATAAGTAGCATACTTCCGGGACGTCGTTATCGCGCAAATAACTTCTATCTTTAGCGTTATCCTTAGCAACCTTTCCTACTACGTTTCTCCAATATATATTATGTTAAATAAACTACAGGCACTGTTTCCGGTCGAGCTTGACAGTCACCTTATTAGCCATAAAGACATAATTTGTGTCACTGAATTTCACCGAAATGAATGAATACATTTTACCCGCGATATAATTATATAAATATGTATATGTACGCGAGTAAAATGTTCGCAAGTGCAGTGCGTCCCAGGCTTTGTACGACTTCTAGAAAAAAGTTTGTGACTATATTACTGACTCAGACACGCCAGAACGGCTGAACGGAATTGGATGAAATTTAGTACAGAGATAAATTGTTAGCTGGATTCACACATGGGATATGTTATATAACATGAAATTGAATCTTGTATAACGTTTGCAAAAAAACGATTTTATTACGTTTCGTCTTGTCGTTCTACAGGGTATTCGAGAAAGTTCGGCAGTACTTCGGGGCACAAAGCGAGTCGATCCCGATGTCGTTTGTGCTGGGCTTCTACGTGAGCTTAGTTGTGAAGAGATGGTGGGAGCAATACAAGCTGCTGCCGTGGCCTGACACGCTCGCCCTATTCATATCAGCTGGGATACCTGGAGCGGTTAGTAAACTATATTTAAGGTTCCAGCACTCAGCACTTTATCTGCCTTCTTTCATATCTTGCCTGCCTCTTTTGGCTAGACGTGTGGTGAAACTTATAAGTGATTTTAGGCGGAACAAACAGACAGACAGGCAGACAGACAGGCAGACAGACAGACAAAAATAAATAAAAATGCTACTTTGGTATTTATACCCTGGATACATCCATATGCATTTAGTAAAAAGCGGTTATTTTAATATTACGAAAGACACTCGAATTTTATTTATTAGTATACATTGGAAATATATTTCTGGGCACAGTGCAATTAGGGAGCAGACGGAGAGAATTGTGAATATATTTGCAACATGAAATGTTTTTCAACTTGTATTTTCCTACAAAATAAGATATAAGTCGACAGTGAATAGGTACGTTTGTGGTACTATAGTCAGCGCGGAACCTGTTGGCGGAAGGGCGGGGGCGCTTGCTGTTATTATATATACTCAGTAAGGACGCACGTGGATTTCTATAGCAAGACGAGTCCGCCAATAAATAGACAAGTTAATAATGTTTCTCTAATTCAGAAGGTCAGACTCAAGTGATTAAGAGGATATGTCAGAATAATTTCATATACATTATAAGTTATTGGTTTATTTTAAATTACTACCTACATAATAACAATGAAACCTTCTAAAATTTCAACTGTGTTTTGAGTATTCACTCCTATCGTATACTATCTGATACATCTATTTAATTAAGATTGATATCTCAAGATAGGTCATCGATGGCTATAATTTCATTTGTACTTGGCTATCCGTCGCCTCATGCCCGTCTCCAACTAAGGCGCGGCCAACTAGTTCCGCGCAGACTAACTAACTAACTAACACTTAGATTGATCATGAGACAAGGCTATTCTTAAACACTGTGTTAAACAGGATGGAACCAAATAACTCGATTCGAGCGAAAAGCCTTTATTTATCGTTTGGTCGAATCATTGTTCGCTGCGGCGTAGGGTATTATTAACACAGGTCGCTATATCATGATATAGTATTTTGTATCATGCGAGCATGTGTTGGAGTTACCTTAAGCTTCATGCAGGCTTAAATGCCATCACCCGGGCGGCTCGCATTCAATTAAAGCCTGTTGTCTACCTTCACGTGAAGACATACCTACATACATAGCGACACGTTACGGGATATGTACATATAGTAGTGGATACGGATTTGTCGCCAGTAGTGTATTGAAATCTTGCCGCCCCTACCAACCTATATGCCCCTATCAATTTGATAATTCACAATCATATTGAACTCATTTTCGGACAATGATCAATTGTTGTGTCGGCCTAATAACATTTAGGTACCGATATAAATGATATGACTCTTTTAGACTTGTTTGCACCCTAGACTTCTCTTCCAAACCTCTTGGTTATTCACCACTGTGTCATAGTATACGGAATGTATTGATGAATGCGTTATTCGTATACAGTTGGCTAACGTCGCACCAAATTCCTTCCAGTCGGCGAACTTAATGAATCATCGATCATACATTGAACATTATTACTAAATTCTTCAACAATACCATAGGTAGAAGTCGTTCTAGAGAGGTGTATCCACATTTGAGTTTCATCTGCTATATCGCTGGTCTATTTGGCGTTGTTTGTCTGTCATGTCTGTTCTGTCAGAGCCAATATGCTCGGATACGGTCAGTAACGTTAATTAATTTAAAGATTTGTGGGGCACATTAATAAAATAAAAACACATTAAGGGCGTCCGTCTGTCACAAAAATAGACTCGATATGAAGGTCTCGAATCTACATCACTATATATATCACAGTATTTGATATTTTTTTGGCTCTACAACACCGAACACACGGGTAGAACCGCGTGCCGCAGCTAGTATCTAATAGTATCTAATAAGTAATTACTTAAATCAGAAATATTCGTGTTCCAATGACTCGCGGCTTCGGTTATAATTATTACAATCAAGAGTACAATGCACACGTATGAGAATAAAAGTACTTTTATATAATGTTCGGTTGTGTTGCATCGACAGCGAGTTGGTCGAGCAAGATGGTGAAAACGATAGCATGCGTTGAACGTTGCGTTACATACCTTCGCTTTGGTCACACTCATTGAGTCGCGTTCCGTGTTCTTTTTGTACACGTTCAAATGTTATTGTTTTAATCGATATCGGCACAGCACCAGTTGTGTATGTTTATTGTGGACTTGCATTGCTGATTTTGATTGAATATTACTGATTAGTTGCGAAATTATGTGGAATTTATAAACATTAAGTTGCATTGCGAATGTTCTTGTGTCTAGGTATTGCAACTAAGCGACTTTTGTTTATTTTCATAAGCTATAATTAGTATACGTACTGTTGTTATTCATGCAATTGTTAATAGACGTACACGATGGCATGCTTACAAATCAAATGGCAATAGACTCGCCATCTGTCATTATCATTGACACCTAATATAAGCTCGGGAACAAAGAATGTCATTTCACGCTATAAACAGTTATAAACTCAAAATGATTACAAAGATTGCGAGCTCGACTTTACCAATGAGTTTTCGTGAGTGATTACTCCCACCATGAGCATAACTGTGGGGGAAAACATCGAGAGGAAATCAGCATACGTTTAGAAGCATTAAATGCATTTATAGTTATGCTTGTGAAACGGCGATAGGCCCGCCATCAGTCACGTTGGCACCTTATAATCCGGCGAGAAATGGTTTCAGGGATCCTTTTTTTTAGGCGTAGGTATATATATATATAAATTATAAATAATTATCACGTTAATAACTAATTGGCCTATAAAGTACTTAAGCTTATTAATGTTAATATCTGGTACTTCGTAATCCACGCCACAGATATAAGCAAACTTGGCAAAAAATCCGCAATAATAATTGTGTATGTAGGTACTTACCTATGTGTCGGACATTTGTATGCAAATTAAGGTTTTTGTTTTGTACAGTATCAAGTTTCTGTTTTTTATTAACGGCCATTGTTGGACGATCATATTCATATTGTTTCGAAGTAATTCTTTTGTAATTATGATGACGTCACGGTAATTTTTCATATATACTCGTAAATAAAAGGCTTGAAAAAAAATTGGAAATATTGGTGGGTTTTCTCTCTTTTATCTTAATGGAGAAAAATGTCTTAACAGTCGTTTTCAATTGATGCGCCATGACTCGGGAATAGAAACATGCAGATTACTGGAAACCGCGTATAGTACCGACTAGAAAAAAGTAGTTGAGCATTTATGTAGAGTCAGATAAATATGGATGAAGACAATGACGTCTGTAAGTCTGTTATGTAGGAAATTGTCACTCTTTGCCTACCCCGTGAAGGACTCGGAGTGAAGACAAGTAAGTACTTATGTTATATATACTGTATAAGGAAGAATAAAGTGTTTGTTGGATAAAGTCAAATAGAAGAAGTTGCATCAGAGACGTCGACATGAGAAGCGCTTTAAAATGTATGATGATTAAAAACAAAGTGACTCATCGCTAGGTTACAATTGTTTTTATGAGGTCCTCTTTGCTAGTGCATATATTTCCTGCAATTCCGGTTATCAGTGTTAACTCTTTACATGTAGACTGCACTGTGTTGTGACTTCAATGTGTGGTATTTTCTCATCGCACAATCCGCTCTGTAAATACTGCAAATAATATAACCGCTATACACCTCTGCCTACCCCTTCGGGGACCCTTAGGGGCGTGAGGATATATTATTTATTTTTATTATATAACTGCTAGTTTGAGCAAGTGCAGGCAGTTCAAAGTTGGTCACTATAAAATAGATTTTTTCACTAAAAGGCCATTATCCCTTACATCGAATCTTTTGAAGGTGTTTTATTTCTATCTCTTTCGCACTAATAATACTATCCTCGTCCTGCCAACAATTAACAGATAAGAGTAGCAAAATAAACGGGTCTCTTCTGAGAAATATTAATCGAGCGTAGCGTTAAAACCATTCTTGTTATACTTAATACTTACCTGACTGTAAGTTAAGATATGAATAAAATATGGTATGGTTGGTGATGACCAACAGTGATTGCTGGCTACCATTTTCTTGACCATAGAGAAATATTATATTTACTCAACGTTTCCAAAGTCGCTTGTGAAGACGTAGAACTTGACCACGCTGTCTCCGTCACCATACCTTCGATCGGGCTGACGAATGAGTCGTTAAGACAATGACAATAGCGTGATCGCAAGTAATTTCTGAATAGTCTTTTATTCATTGACGTGTCATTAATTAGGTCCTCAGCTACGAAGGCTCGAGTTATTTTTACGTTAATATTGTTCCTACCCTTGACCAGACAGCCCGGTAGGCGACAATTGCACCCTTACGTTGCTTATGTAGCAATTTATGTATCGAAACATATTTTTCATGATTTTCAATAGATTTGAATTTTGCATTATCGATTGAAGCCAGTTATCTGTCATTAAGAGCTAAATTACTATTGGAACGAAGTTCCTTATCGCGCGTTGTGAAAGGGGGCTAGACGGAAAAAATTCTTACGAAAACTTGTCACGACACTTTTAGACGGAAAAAATTCTTACGAAAAGTTGTCACGATAATTTTTTTTTATATTTGATTGTCCTGCGGAGAAAGTGCTTAGTTTCTTGAAAAATAAACGATGAAGTAATAAACCTTAACCACAAGACTATGCCATTCGAAAATTAATGTTCTGAGAATGTTACTATTTACGTCAATCAACATTATTATCCTCCTTTGTGAGCGTTAATTAGTCGCTGATCAACGTTACTATAGTATCAAACTTTTAATTTGGTTATGGTTATGAAATAACACTTCATTTATCCAATTAGCTATCAAAAGATGGAAATTAAGAGTTTGATGAACATTTTGAAGGCAAAAAGTTATTTCTAGGCTCAATATTATTGTTATACAACATTATAATTGACGGACGAACGATTGTATAAAAATTTTCTCAAATGTCCGAAAACTTTCTGTAGACAGGAAATCAATATTAAATAATAATGTAAAATCTTCAGGCATTACGATTCCTAAATGTGCCCCCAAGCCAGAGGTGTGTACCTCTGGCTACCCTAGCCAAAGGTACACACCTCTGGCTACCCTTTGGGGGCACATTTAGGTAGTACACGCACAACCACATTCCACCAGAGACATATTTAAGGTGCCAACGAGACATGGCGAATCCATCGCCGTCATTGAAGAACGACTATATTAATAGACGACTAAGATAAGCAGGTTTCCTCTCTATGTTTTCCTGCACCGTAAATTCAGAAAAACACATTGGTACAGACGGGATTCGAACTTGCAATTTTTGTCATGCAGGCAACTACTCGAACCACTCGGCCACCACGGCTGTTTCATATCAAATCAATATTAAATTTTCATAATACATTTATTATCACGAGGAATTCCTCACGCTGAAGGCACATAGTGTATGGTCATGCTCAAGAGGACAACCATTTGAACTTTTTCGGAACCACACAGGCCTCACATTGCGCAGTTTCCAAGGAGTTTCATTCCGCGAACGTCTGGCCGTTGAGGATTTCCATATAGAGTACAGCATGTAGTTTTACAAGAAAGGGTGACGATAGAGAAGGAAGGAGAGATAGGAAGGAATGAGAATAGAGGTAAGGTTACGTATGAGTGATGTCTGGTGTTGGAAGCGTCTATATATTTCTTCTGTTATCGTATATATATATTTCTTCTTTACGTGTGTATGTCACTGAACTCCTCCTAAACTGAACTGCGGCCGGGCTGGACCGATCTTAATAAATGTTTCTGTATGCCTTCAGGTGGATAAGAAATGTGCAAATATTAACTTCTCCACCCGGGCGGGGCAACTAGTATTATAATAATTTTATCCCTCGTAATTTGGAACCCAAAACGTAGTGTAGGACGCCCTCCGACCAGGTGGGATGACGATTTGCGAAGGACTGCTGGTAGATGCTGGATGCGGCAAGCTGAAGACAGGGCGCTATGGCGCTCATTAGGGGAGGCCTATGTCCAGCTGTGGACTAGAGTAGGCTGATGATGATGATGATGAATCTGGAACCCACACGTAATTGAAGCACTAATCATAATAATAATATATATCCTCACGCCTTCCCACAAGGTATATATAATAATTTGCTTGGAGACCGTTGAAGATCAATAATAAGTTATTGTTGGAACCTTTTCCGTTCGTTCGTTCCGTTCTGTTGCTATCTACTATGTGGACATAATGTCGTTTTAATGTGTCGTTAATTATGGTACCTTATATTAGCATTAGTCATGATTATCGGTTAATGACTTATAGGTACTTGGTTAGCTACAGCATAGACTGACAATCAATTTTATTTGTAACTAGCTGTCCCGCCCAGCTTCGCTCGGGTGAAAAAGTTAAATTGCCCGTAACACGATCGCAGCGCCATCTATCGGGTCCAATTGTAAATCTAAACCATTCTCGAATCCACCTTAAGACACACAGAAAGGGATAGCTTCGCCCGGGTGAAAAAGTTAAATTCCTGAAACTCGATCGCAGCGCCACCTATCGGGTCCAATTTAATATAGCCAATGTTCACCGGAGATAGTGTAGCTTCCCAACAGTGAAAGAATTCTTCAAATCGGTCCAGTAGTTTTTGAGCCTATTCATTACAACCAAACAAACAAACAAACAAAGTTTTCCTCTTTATAATATTAGTGTAGATTGATATCGAATGCTTAGGATCTGGATAGGGATAGGATAAAGAATTTACTTGACGGTCAGCGAAAAGATTCCTATGTATCAAATAAAATTATATACATCCCATTGTGTATTCTTGCATATGCGCAAAGAATTACTTCCACAACTTTATACCTCTGCTTACCTCTTCGGCACTTCATTGTTACAAAATTCAACCGCATTAATTTTAAGTTACTTGGACACTATTACAAGGTTTTGTCTTTACCAAAGATAATTGGTATAATTTAATCCACTTTAACTTAGAGCAGTAAAATAATTTATCACTTACGAATACTAAGAGGATTTTTCTAAATGTCTTTCTGTTACTATCTATCTCTTGATCCCAAACTGTCAATAGCTGATAATGTTACTATCCTTGGTGGTAAACGAGGTGAACGGAATTATTCGTTCAGACAAAAATAACTCATGCTAAGGAGGCCCCGCCCACAACTTCAGCTACCCTTGTGGATAACCGTGAATACCTGATGACCCCGTTGAGGTTTTCCCTAGAGAGTACAGCATGGAGTTCTTCAAGAAGGGTGTGAAAAGATTCCTGCAGGGTCGGCAACGCGCGAGTGATACCCCTGGTGTTGCAAGCGTCCATAGGCGGCGGTAACCGCTTACCATCAGGCGGACCGCATGCTTGTTTGCCACCCATGTGGTATAAAAAAAAAAATGATAAAACAATACAATATATTGGGTCTTTACCGTTGTGTTTACCTATGAAATTGGAGACTTGTATAACATTTAAAAATACAAAAATGTATATTTTGTAGCTAATCAAAGTGCTGACCCAAATTATTTATACACTTTTGCCATTCTGGTGGCAGTTTGTCTATATCTTTTCTGTCGAAGTCTGCCGGGCGGGAGGCGATGAAGTTAGCGAAAGCGTTTTGTACTGCTTATCGGGTGTTAAATTTTTCACTTTTAATTTTATTTTAATATAATTTCAAGGCCGACAGCAAGTTCCGCCGTAGATTCAGTTTGATCTGCTTCCACCATCGCCTTTAATTCGTCGTTATCGGCAGTTGTTACCGGAAGACCGGAAGGCTCGTTCTTCAACTCAAAATTTCCAGATTCCAAACGATTGAACTAATAATGAACCATGTTTATGCAAGCAATGTTAGGCCCGTACACGTCGTTAATGTTTCGTGTTGTTTGCGCAGCGGTATTTCCACGTAGGAACTTATTCGAACTCTCAATTTCAGTTTATCCATAGCGCCTAAAAAAAACCACCATAACAAAATGTATTAGAAAATAAATAACACGGCTTTCGAATAAAAATAATTAAGCCACTCCACACGAATTTGGGAAATATTCTATTTTATTTGTCTATACTTATAGTAGGTATGATTAGTTAAGTCTTTTAGTTTCAATTATATTGATTATTTCTTTATTGATTAACCTCACGAAATAAATCGAATACCACACTAATAATAAATGTAGGTTTAATTGTTTATATCATTTAAAAACAATTATACTTAAATACTGGTGCTTACTTTACCTAATTACTGCCATAACTAAGAGACTCAAGGTTTGTCATTGTAGCGCTACCTCCGCCTCTCAACTAACATACTACTTCTAACTGCATAATTTGTTAGTGTAAGGAAAATGTGCCAGATTTGTTATAGGCACATCTTAATTTATTCCACTGCGGAGTGAGCATGGCCCGGCTAATGAACAGCATTGTGAGACTGAGTTGATAAATATCTCTCTTTATTTTCATGTTGCGACAAAAAGAAACAATGAATCTTGCGGGGAACCAAACATCCGTTGTCGACAGAAACACCGGGCAAAAACAATTTAAACCATCAATTCAATCGAGCACTCGCCTGCCTATTACCGTATACGACACCACAAACAATTTAACGACTAGTTCATATTTCACGTGAAACATTGTGAACACTAGCTAATGGACGTAAAATCGATTTTCGTGTGCTCCAAACTGCAACCACTAGCAACGCCAATTAATTACATTACGGCGTTGCAAGACTATCATCACAAGAGCCCCAATATTG
Source organism: Drepana arcuata (assembly GCA_016069955.1). Lineage (NCBI taxonomy): Eukaryota > Metazoa > Arthropoda > Insecta > Lepidoptera > Drepanidae > Drepana > Drepana arcuata. The sequence goes on along the minus strand of JACCPG010000518.1, from coordinate 843 downwards.
AGATGTACCTACCATATTATCTACATTAATGTTTTTGCGCAGTCGTTTGTTATGAACATACAAGGGTAAGTCGTCTGAAGGCTTCGTTACTCCTGTCACATATATCAGAGAAAAAGAAACAGACGTGCGTGTCGGATCACGCATGAAAACTTTGTTTCTCGAAAAACTGTCGTAATAAAACAATTGATTTCGAGAAACAAAAATTGAATAGGTCGTATATGCATAAAAGTTAATTACCCAGCGAATGGTAGACACCTAACTCGTAAACGCGTTGGTATTATTTTATTATATACAAGCATCAGACAAGAAGCATCAAAGTTAAGCAATTTTTTGCGCATTACCTACTGAGATAATTATGGGGTGAATAGGTTAGCTTTTATGTCTTTTAAATTATATGGCACTTCAAATACAAAGCAAGGGATAAGCAAGAATATGTATTGTGTTTACAATAACACGTAGTAAAGTTGTTTTGAATAGAACATGTGCATTCACACCGAGCGGAACGAACGCGCGGCTTGCGATAAAGTGCTTCACCAATCATTCGCCACGGCACGGTATTGGCTCACGTATCGAACCTATTGATTTTATAACCACATCTACCCACCACGCTCAATTTAATGTCCATTGTTCAGTACCAACTAGCCAGCTCACGTGGAGCTGCGCAACATATGTGTCATGTGAAGCGTTTAAGGCTGGCGTCCAGCCATTATTGTTTCAGTGTCAGTCCGCGATAGGCAGATTCATTTCGGTTGTTTCGCTATAATAACCACAACTATTATATTACAAAAGTGGCAAAAACGATCAACGAGGTAGGCAGAGGTGTATAGGTAATACCCACACACC
>JACCPG010000516.1:16259-41798 GCA_016069955.1 Drepana arcuata | reverse complement strand
CATAGACAACTTGGAGGGGGGCTCGGCATATTTCTCGGGCTTGGGAGCTCTATATGACCCCTTCTGGCTGGTGTCCGGGATGTAGATGTCGTCGGGCAGCCTGAGGGTCTGAAGCGCCCGAGCTCGGCGGGCTAGGTTCACTGACATGAAGGGCAGCTCTGGAATAGGAATAACAATATTGACGGTCGCCTGGCTTATCTGGCTTAGTGGTCAAGCTCCTGGCTACCACACTTGAGGTCGCGGGTTCGATTCCCGCTGAGAGCAGGTATTTGGATGTTGGACATGTGTATTAGTTCCTGAGTGTTAAATGCCATCATCAGTATATCATCACGCCGAGTCCCTAACGGGGTCTTAGATGTCCTATGTGTATATGTTGATATATCGTTGTCTAGTTCCTTGCCTCGTCTAGTTGTATAGTGCAAGGTTTACTTAAATGATACAATTACTAAAGATGCCAATAGAGCAATGTCTATATCGTCATTTATATCGTCAACGTCTTATTTTTTACAGCTAAGGGCATCTCATCCATTTAAGAGAGGTAGGGCATAACGGGTTTCCCGTTCGAATTTGGAGCTGCCCGACTGGGGCAGGACCTCCACCTTATAGAAGTCCGTAGCCAAATAACACAATTTATTGTGTTGTGTTCCTACGCGGTGAATAAGGTTTCTAGAAATGAGCTCCTTGGGGAGGGGGGAGGATTGTTACATTGTTGAAAGCAGAGGGATTAAGCCCATTATGCTGCCAACACACTGTAACTCTCCGAACATAGAGTGGCAACGCGCAAGTGATACTTCGGTATCGTGAGCGTAAATAGGCTACGGTAACCGTTTCCCATCAGGTGGGCCGTATGTTTGCCACTCTTGTTGTATAAAAAAAATAAAAATCCCCTGCGGTTCTGCGTAGGTTCTGACCTCGGCTTAAAGCATTACTGGTTTGCTAGCTAGAGAACTAGGCTAGACTGGACCTGTTCTGCAAATCTACTTCTCTACTTCTGCTAATCTTTCTACATCGAGTGAAAGCAAACAGACCTCGTGAACAATACTTAGTTAGATATTCAGTCCTCTTAAGGTCCTGTATCTCATGTTCTATGGGCGTCGGATCCAGCTCTTTGCTCATGTACTTCTTGGTCAGCTTAGGGTAGTCGTCTTTGAACTGGAAACATACATTATTATTTTATTATTGTCACGTCTAGTGCCCGTAGGCAGACTAGTTTTCTCAAGGACTTAATCAACGTTGGTGGTGAATAGCGGGCGGATGACCACCAATACCACTCCAAGTTTTCTTCATGGCTTCCGGTGGCGGTAACCGCTTACCATCAGGCGGGCCGCATGCTTGTTTGCCACCCAAATGGTATAAAAAAAATGCCTTTAAGGGCAAATTATTTAGCCCTGAATCTTAGGAGACATATATTTGATGGTCAGAACAGAACCGATTTCTCTTCCACAAAGTTAGCAGTGATAAGAGGGATAAGAGAAGTAAGCCAGTTAGCTCTAAGCTCACAGCAGCATGAGCGCTTCTTCGGCAGGCAAAACTGGCAGTCGCTTGTAATAAATCTAGCTACTAGCAACATATCTATATATCAACATACATATAGAGAACTGGCGCTCTATACTCTCTGCCTACCCCGTTAGGGACTTGGCGTGATGATATGTATGTATGTACTAGCAACATATCACCCTCTGCGATACTTGCGAGCCCAGAGTGTGAACCTACCAACTTTAAAAAGTCTAAAAAATACTGTTAAAGGTTCAAATGTTATTAATATTATCATAAAAACAGCCGTGGTGGCACAGTGATTCGAGTAGTTTGGCACAAAGATCGCGAGTTCGAACCCCGACTGTACTAATGAGTTTTTCTGAACTTAAGTACAGTGATAAGTCACACCACGAGCTTTACGGTGACATAACCTGCATACGTCTGAGAAGCAATTCAAAGGCGTATAGATAGTCGTGCTTGATTAACGGCGATGGAATGGCCATCTATCACGTTGGCACATGAATATCTAACCTAACCTACCCCTTCGGAGACCCTTGTGGGAAGGCGTGAGGATATATATTATAAATGTTATCACGTACCCTCACAACAGCATCTTTGTAGTATTCGTGTTGAAGAGGGCAAAGCACGTCGGGGCACCTGCGGGCGGCCTCCTTGGCTCTCAAACTGTCCCTACTCAGCCCTACAATAAGACAGTTGTCGTCGACAGCCTTCCGGCGTGGGCTCTTGCTGTAGAAGAGATTGACAGAACAATGAGGGCTCAATGAGTAACTTCACTCATGGGACCGGATAATTGAGCCCTTCCCACAAAGATGAAGGTGACGTCACCATGTTTGTGACGGGGATACTTATATTTTGGTGCAAGCGTGACAGATGTCGGTTTCGAGTCACTATGCATACTTTTTTTTTTTCCAAAATTATGCAACTTTTAATCTCGATGTTTTCCTTCACCGTAAAACTCGTGGTATGACTAATGACTGTACTTAAGTTGAGAAAAACTCATTGGTACTTGGGGTTCGAGCTTGCAATCTTTGTGTTGCAGGCGACTGTTCGAACCACTCTGCCACCACGGCTATTCCGCGCCATATGCTTATGTAGGTAGGTACTCAACCTACATAAGCATATTGCAATTTTAAACTGCGACACTGTTTCTTGGTACGGTGTAGAATGTAATGTAATATCATTGCTTAATTTGCATATACGGTATCCTTCCATATATACACGATGCTCAGTTACGTCAATCGGATAACGTATCTGTTTACTATACTTAATAGTTATAATAATATATCCTCACGCCTTCCCACAAGGGTCCCCGAAGGGGTAGGCAGAGGTGTATAGGTAATACCCACACACCCACTTTCCGCCAGAGGTATATTAGGTGCCAACGTGACAGATGGCGAGTCCATCGTCGTTACTCAAGCACGACTATACATACGCCTTTGAATTCCTTCTCAGACGTATGCAGGTTTTCTCTCGATGTACGTAAGTTCAGAAAAAACTCATTGGTACAGTCGGGATTCGAACTTGCGACCTTTGCGTCGCAGGCAACTGCTCGAACCACTCGGCCACCACGGCACTTTCACTAAGACGGCAATATCATGACCAAAGTAAATGAAACGTGATACATATTAACATATGTATGTATATCTTGTCTTCACTCCTTCCTTGGGACCCTAAAGGCATGGATACCAGAGAGAGAAGATATATTTTAGGTGCCGACGTGACAGATGGCGAGTTCATCGACCTATCTAAAGCATATATATACTTATTTTTAATAACGTGACGTCAATTGACCGAACTATTTGAATTTAATGTAAACACATGCGACGTACGATAAGCCAGTTGATGATTCATCGATTCCTGCATCGCGCTAGTGATGTTTTCCTCGAACTCTACATATATACTCGAGATAAAGCTTTATTGTTGGACCCCAGACAGAAGGTCAGCCCGTTGTCTGGGGCCCGGTGATTCCTTAACGGTAGCAAGCTGCTGGTAAGGTGTCACCTTATGCTTCGTTCCTAACTGAATAAGCAAGTTTGCCAGCACATTTGTGGATGCTATGTGATTTATATCTCCAAAAAAACCAGTGATGTATTGGGATAAGCTAGGATTAATATTATTATATGTATATATCATGGCCGTGGTGGCCGAGTGGTTGAGCAGTTGCCTGCGACACAAAGATCGCAAGTTCGAATCCCGACTGTACCACTGAGTTTTTCTGAACTTAAGTACAGTGATTAGTCACCCCACGAGCTTTACGGTGAAGGAAAACATCGAGAGGAAACCTGCATACGACTGAGAAGAAATTCTAAGGCGTATGTATAGTCGTGCTTGAGTAACGGCGATGTACTCGCCATCTGTCACGTTGGCACCTAATATACCTCTGGCGGAAAGTGGGTGTGTGGGTATTACCTATACACCTCGGCCTACCCTTTCGGGGACCCTTGTGGGAAGGCGTGAGGATATATAATTATTATGATAATATTATTATATGTACATTAATAATTATATTGCAGTGCACTGGTATTCTAGTACATTTCTTTAAGGCTAGGTCTAACGGACCCCCGCCCGCCCTTATTTATACAAGTAAATAATTAGTTATGTACGAGTAAGGTTGTTTTTACTGAATTCGTCCAGATATTATCTAAGCCGAATAATAAAATACATACATACATATCATCACGCCAAGTCCCTAACGGGGTAGGCAGAGAGTATAGAGCGCCAGTTCTCTCTAGACTTACATACCTCTTTCGCTTCGTCCACATTCATCAGTCTCTTCATACATGCTCGTCGGTTTCGAGTACTCTTAACGTTCCCGTCCTTCAGAGTCCGATCTATTTGATCCAGGTAGTTGAACGTGGCCTTCCTCTGCCTCTTCTTGCACACACTTTTGCTTTGTATATCTGTTTCGTCAATCTTTCTTCACTCATCCTTTCTATGTGTCCAAACCAACGTAACATGCCTTAAAATAGTAAAATAGTTATATTATAAGTGCGAGTTTGTTAGGATTGCAAAGGGAATTTGATCCTCCTTCACGCAAAACCTACTTATTTGAATTCGATGAAATTTGTTAAAGATATTTGAAGATTAGATCCCTCAGATTCCATCTTCTTCTCAAATAAACAATGTCCATGAGTCCAGCTAGTTTTAGATTTGAAATGAAATCCTGTACATGAGGTACTTAAGCTGGAAAAGTACCTAATACTTGTGTCAGCAAGATTGAATCTTGCCTACCCGTGACTACATACATTTAGACTATACAGGGGATGAATACATACGGCTTCACTTTTTTCGCATAATCAACCATATACACCGATTGAAACTCAATTTCTCCATCAAATACAGACATATTTAAACCTAAATTTGACACAATAACTTATAAAAACACAGATTCAAATGAAATAAATATGCGACAAGAAAAATTATGTCGGGTTTGACCGCAAATGTCAATCGCATCACATTAAAAAAAAAATCTAGCTTAACAAAACAGGTGAGGCTTTATTGTAATTTTTTTAATAGTTTGTATTTTATTTATTAACCCTTTTAATAAATTGCCTATAATATAAGGCGGAAGAAATTAAATATAATAGAATAAGACTAACAAAACTAAGTTTTTCATCCTTTTCAAATTCCTCAACTAAATAAATAAATACCTGGGACAATCTACATCTATCTATTATATTTATATTGATGGTTAATCCAAGTCTAAAGAGAACAGGCGCTCGATACTCTCTGCCTACCCCGTTAGGGACTTGGCGTGATGATATGTATGTATGTTAATCCAAAATATGACCTACCATTTTGACTGCGAGGTAGACCAAAGACAAAAAAGCAATTACACTTAAAATAACACAGGTTATTCATACTGGGAAACCGTGAGAGGACCCCAGCAGTAGGACGCTACCAGGATAACAGTATCGGCTATGCTGCATCATCAAAATAGATCGGTACTCTCCGACAGTTAATTCCAGAAATCACTGATAAGAGAAAACGTTTAGATAACTAAAGCTGGCCCGCAAGAATAGCGTCAAATAACATTCCTTTTAGGGTTAAAGGGTTATAAGGCGCCATCGATAATATAAATGCGAAAGTTTTTGAGTGTTTTACTTCACCTGTTACTCAATCAAGCCAGAACAGCTGAATGGAATTGGATGGAATTTGGCACAGATGTATTATGAGCGGGATTGATAAACATATTTTCTTATAAAAAATCTACAGAAATATTTCATTTCGATGAAATTAACGCGAGTGGCAGGGATGATCAGGGCTAGCATCTTAAAACTAAATAATTCTGGAATGGAACGGGGGTTGTCAATCAAATAACAATGTTAGGTATATACAGACAATACATATATTATTATATATACAAAATGAAAAACTAACTACTTTCAGTCAATCGCCTTGCATTTAATTTTACATAACAATTTAATAGACATCTTTACACTTGTCGTGGGCACTGATATGACCATGGGCGCCGCCATCTTCCTTCAAGGGGTCCATTAGAATCAACACACTATACTGAAAAAATAAATTCTCACAAATTACCGCTTTTACCATAGTAATTTGTAGGAAGCGACTGTCGTGGTCCAGTTGTCGCCTACATAGCAAAGATTGCAAATTCTAATCCAGACTGTACCAATTATTTTGTCTGTACATAAATACATCACGAATTTATCATCGCCATCAAGAGAAGAGCGAGAAGAAATCTCTTTCTTCTCGCTCTTTCACGTTGTCACCCCCACCAATATATATCCCCGACAAAAAGAGGATCCTAGTCTCTTGCGAGAAAGCCTATATATGATTAGATTAGATTTTATTCGAAAGCTTTTAAAAGGTAGCTTCCTCACCAGGAGGTCATAAATGCACTCCCTAGCACCCTGCTACCAGCGCCCATGGCTATGACTATATAATGTATATTAATTACAAAAACAAGTTACATATTATCCGCTAACCTGATTCATTACAACTTAACTAGCGTTCCCGAAATCATTGCTACAGCGAAATAAGCTTTATTTTGTGAACAAAAGAATAAAAATTACATTAATAACTTCTTTTTAATTTAAAATTTCGTTGGGTCGCACGTATCAATCTACCTTCACGTTTTCCTTAATGGCAATTTTATTAATTCGGCCTTCATAAGCAATGTACAGCGGGCTTATTGCTGCCTACCATCTGCCAAGCCAGTACATACGCCCCGCCAAGGCTTATCCCACTCACCAATCACCGAATAGAATCTGATTTTTCTTTGGTTCCAAGGGATGTATTTCTTTAACCGCCCCAGAATCTGCTTTACATTTTTACAAGACATTTAAAAGTTTTAACAATAAGCAATTAAACTCTCCCAGTCAGACCGGCGAGGTTGGCCTTCTCATAATCCAGCAGAGCGCCATCTATCGACAATAGTGAGTTTTCAATGTGCAGACATGTAAATATTGATATTAGAAAAACAACAGAACTTTCTGACAAAACTGGTTAAGATTTCACTGTCAAATTTTAATATTTAATTAAAATAATAATATATAAAAACTTAAAACTGACTTCTTTAATTATCACTATCGTGCTTGGCAGATCGATTTCAGACTCTTCTTTAACACTGGTAATATTTACATAATCAACCTTGTACAATGGAGATAAGGTTAGAAATGGAGAGTATTTATATCGATACTTTCTCTTGATGGGTACAATACTGGTTATACAGAATGGCTCAGAAAAAAATAGTTGCTCAAATATGCCAAAATTAAAAATACATAAAAATTACATTCCAAATTGACAAGTATTTACCTAATGTTAACGACAAAGTTCCTTGTGACGATAAAGACATGTAGAATTAGGTTTCTTTTCTGAAGTTATTAAAAATTTCAGAAAAAGAACCAATCTCGCAATGACTATTACTCCCTTTATATTAATAATGTTGTCTTTTTGTTATCTTTGAAGCTATCTTTTTATTGTATCGTCATGAGAATATATTCACAAAAATGTTTAGAAGTCAACTATTCTATTTTCTGAGACATCCTGTAAGTATATGAATATCGACTTAAGACTACGAAAGATAAAAACAAATTTGGTCCAAAAATGCACAGTCCAACGTCCGGTCGCCTCAAAAGACCAATAATTAGCAGGGGCACCTAAAATAAAACGTATATGGTAAGATTAATATATTGTTATAAAGCCATAAGTATGGTGTTACTGAGTCTTGGCGAAATGAAAATGAAGAATGATTTGATTGTATTTATTTTGATTTATTTACCCTTGCTAGTTATACAACAAATGTTGCAATAATAAATGTTGTAGTGCAAGGGAGCTAAGGTGTAGGTATGCCTTTCGGACAGTCGCGCTTTGTTACGTGATTGGGCCGCGCACCGCGCGTAATAATAAAACTCCAATAAACACATCACGGGAGAACAAACTTTTTATGTTTATTAAATGCCATGAATACTAGTCCTTCGGTCCAATATTAAGATTTTTTATACGTAAAGTAATAACAGGAGCAGTAGCAGATCTTAATAGGCCTCTAAGTCGGCGGTAATATAAGTTATTAAATTCTATATCATAACGAATATAAAGGCGGTTATTTCAATATTATTGTATATCAATTTTATTACTTTACAATAAACACCCAAATAATAAAATTTCTCGAGAGATAAATTACCATACTGCTTTGCTTAATTACCGCCAAAACTCCGTCTAATGAGTTATTTATTAAATGTCAAATATTGACTTTGACGTTTGACATAAGTCTGTGCCCTAGTCAATTTATGTCAGAATAAATAATTTAAATTAACTGTTAATTCGACCGGTGATGAAGTAACGTTTAGTATTCAAATTTATGCATATCTTATGTCGCAACTTTTACCATTTGGCATTTTAATAAAATTTAGTTGTCCTTTTGTGTGTATTTCGTGATTTTATCAGTATGTCAGTTTGCTCCAGCTACTCTCAGAGAATACAAAATTTTATAAAGTGTGCACATTCCGCCAAGGTTAAGTCAACTGAGGCAAAGGCCATTGTCGCACAATGCAACACCACGCCACAATAACACGTATTATACATAAATTAAGGGCGATATTAGCATCTTAGTAAATCTGAAGCTTATTTTTAATTTTCGTTCGCACAACCCTGCCTAACCCAATGCTTTACAAATTGAATACAAAACTTGGACATATTTAACTCAAAAATAGTGAGTTTATATAATTATCGCACAGTCATTTTCACTAGATCACACTGGATGCGAAGCAGCGCGATATCGTGCTATAATGACGCAGTAAAATATAATAGTCTTTCTTATATCTATACGACGATATCATAATTATGTTCCTAGTTCTTAGTTCCATTGTTCTATGTTGAAGGAGTTCGTTTTAAATATTCAATATTAGTATTGAAAAATAAATCAGGGGGAGGCTTTGTCCAGCGGCGAGATGTACCAGGTTAACAGTAACAGGTAATAAAAAATTAATATTCATCATTCACTGGTCAGAGAAAATCTTTTTTTATGAAGACGCTAACATCATATAATGTTCATCAAATAAGGTTTAAATTGGTGACACTAGCATGTATGAAGAATGCATGAAGTGGTAAATGAAGTGCATATTAATACAGAAGTGGTATGTACTCGTAAACAAAACTACAGAATGACATTAGAAACCTGACAATGGATCAAAGTACCAGGATCACAGCGCTGCAAAGAGGTTATTGCCCTACAAAGATAGATCACGTGTGAGTGAGTTCCGCTCTTGCGAGCCCGAGCACCGCTGCTATGGCACCCGGAATGGTACCACCAAGTCTTCGTGGTGTTCCACGTGGAGCTCCGATATGGCGGCCGCGGCTTTCTTAACCGCATTTGTTATCTGGAAATTGGGCGGAAGGAGTGTTTATTATTAATGCTATCAACACAATGAAATCTCAATTAATTTATTCGCAAAGCAATCGGTGTCAAAGTGTCTGACTGTGAACATGTAAAAAGAAGTTGAAACGAAAGGTTGGTGAAAAAGATGTAGGCATAATGCATGGGCAACTATCTCTAAAAGAGGCAGAGAAAATCGCTCAGACTGCCTACACCAAATCGTACGAACTAGGGTGGGAACATCAAGAATATTAGAAATCAACGACAGTGTATGAAGAATCTGATGAATGTAGATTAAGCGAAAAAATCTGAGAGGACTGGCGCTTTGCTCCTAGACAACCCACTAAGTATTTTTAGAATAAATTTAGAAATCCGGTACATTCAGCGATGTTGTTTCGAGACCAAATTAGAGACGTCTTGAAAAAAGGCCTTAGTACCCTAAACCGAAGAACATGTATGAAGATAATAATGAAAGTGGACGAAGCGAAAGAAGTATGTAAGGATCGTAGCAAGTGGAAAGAAGTGGTCTACCCCTACGGGAAAGAGGGGAAGATTATATGTATGTATGTATGTATTCAGCTATGACATACGGTACATAACAGAACCAAACTGATTTGACATATGAAAAGCCTCAGTTTTATAGGCTTGTGGATTATGCGTCGAGGAACTCACCAAGTCCTTCTCTTGGTGGTTTAGGGGGGGTGCGGCTAGTAGGGAAGCTCGCTCGGCCGCGGGCAGGTCGAGGAGCAGGCGGCGGGCGGGCACGGGCGGCGCGGCCAGCGCGCCCACCCGCGCAGTGTACGCGCGCACTCGCTCGCTGTACGCACTCGCTTCTAGCGCATAAGGCCCTAAAGCACCTACGTCTATTACGTTCCTGGAAAACATCGTTAGTTATAAATCTGATGCGTAATTTACACACGCGTTCAATAGTTTTTGCGTGCAAGAGTTTTCTTTTAGTTTTGACTGCACTCAAAACCTTTCGCATTTTCTATATTGAGTAGAATATTGATGTGTACCCAATCTTTTCATGGATACCATAGACAATAATAAGAAGTAAAACAGGCGCGTAACATAGATACAGGCATGTTCCATAGATTATGGCGCGAAATTTAAATGTCATTAGATGGAATATATAATAAGTAACACTCATGATTCATGACATACAACACAAATTTGTCATTTCGCATTCAGACGCCAGACAAAGACATATGATCACTAATTAAATACAGTGACTGTAGTCCATAGTCCATAGGAGTCAGCAGCGCCAGAGACAATAGTTTCCGCCTGACCATCTTAAACTTCACACAAACTTCTGCATAATTCCACTCACGTAGCAGTCTCATGTAATATCCTATTAAGTGCACTCTGCTCATCTGGCTTCCTTGGGGGTGTTGTCGCAGAGGCGGCAGGTACTGGGGCCTCCTGCTGCTGCTCGGGAACTTCCAACAGGTGTGTTCTTTCATTTACTATGTTCTCCTAAAAATATGTCATATATAGTATATACACAAATGTATAGTATCTTTATTAGTCAATGGTTTAAATTAACTGGGAGAAAAGCATGTTACAATGCTTTGTACATACCAAAAAATTATAATTACCATCCCTCTCTAAAGTTCTGTGCCCCACAGGGTCCATTGGATACCCTGATATTATGACATTAATTTTATATGTATTAAGATATCTGTAATCACATTTTGGGAAACATGAGATTAAATATGGTAATGTCAGCATTTACCAATTAGTTATAACGAAACAACTACGATAAGTCTGATGAATATTGATGCAACAAGCTCTGTAAGTCTAGATAGAACTAGCACTGATGCATATGAATGCAAATTTAACTTTCCATTATAACCTCACAAAGGAGTTGCTTGTTGACTATAATGTTCAATACTGAACACAATACAATGAGCATGACTCATGTAAATATGATATGTGCACATGATAATTATTGTATTATGTATGTGGTATAGAAAAGGTTTATGGCCATCACTTTATCTGAATACAGATTGTTCCTGAGGATCTCATAATTATAATATTTTACACAATAAAAACAAAAATAATGAACATTTGATTTTACTTCTTTGAAATTCACCAAATGATGGAACAATTTTTGGCACGACATCCCTATTCCTGAATATGAAATGATACTTCAGATCCCCATAGCCAAATTACTTTTATCATCCCATCTCAATTTTTTTTTCAGATTCAAACGTACTGGCAAATACTAGCCAATACAAAAGACTTTGCTGTTGGTTAAGTAAGTAAAGTTGACATCAAATACAAAAAATAGACATAAAATTCGGTAGATATCAAACTGAAGTACTAGAAACTTTTACATTTTTGTCTAGTGTTTTTGAATGAGCAGAGAAGTGCACTTGTTTGCATTTTATTTATCCAGTTTTCTTTTGTTCGTCATATCAACAAAAATCAAAATCAAAATATTTTATTCAACATAAGGGACACAGGGAACACTTATTGAATGTGAAATATTTATAAGGTGATAGTCAAATGTTTAAATTGTGTTAACAATGATTATGAATGAAGTTTCTTGCATATTTCTATGAGTATGTTGGGAAATGTCTCGTCCCGTCGGGGGCGGAACCCATTATAAAAATACGAGTAAAGTCAGAATGTACTGTTTTTTTATTTACAATAAGTACCTACGTAATTAATTACACAAACACTATTGATGTTTTAGGAAGTGAAAGTATTGTAAACACGACTTTAACATGATAACGAGTCACTCAACCTATATTTTACTGATATCTAAAGTCTCAGTGTGTCAGTCTCAATGTCAGAGATAGCGGATTCTTTGTAAAATATAGGAAATAGGAAGTACATGTAAATCTGTGCATATTGAAATGAACAGATGACTCTATAGTATAAATGCTACTCTATATCATACGGAATATTAATACAAACAATAATTCAAACTAAATTATAAGTAAAATACCTGTGGATCGCTTTCCTTATGGCATATACTGTAGCAACAACCCATCACTGCGTTCTTCAGCGAATCGAAGCATGAATGCAGCGCTGAGTCTTCCTCGTCGGACTGCATGAATGTTTGTATTTTATAGACTGATGCGGATAAAAATAGAAAATTCCGCAGTTCCTAGCGGTCAAACTTATTTTACAGCACACGAAATTATACGATGACATATGACAATTGACAAGTCTCTGAAGTCGTAGATTGTGGAAATGTCAAACATTTTGTCAGTTGTATGCAAATATTTATATAGTTAACATCACGTCGACATATGCAAATAATACGATACTTGAATAACACAGGACAACGAATACTTCTTGCTGTAAAAACTTCATATTAAATTCAGTTACTTAGATAGAAAATAAACGAAATAAGCAAAGATGTACATTTCCTTGTATTATTCTAACGTATTTTTTTGTCTATGCAATTTTCACTTCAGTCCTGCTGTCAAACGTGTTTACCTTCTTAGTTGCTTGTTGCTTACAAGTCAAAAACACGTCATTCTTACGCTGTATTATTTACTTATTTTTATTCTAATTTTATTTTAAAACAATCATAAAATGCTAAGATATAGAGGGAAGAAAAAAGTTTTTGATAAAGTGAAAGAACTGGACGCTTTCCCCAAAGTTCCAGAGGAGTACGTGGACAGTACGCCGGTCGGCGGCACTTTTTCCGTTATCACATTTTTTATAATTATGTGCTTGTTATATAGTGAACTAACATACTATTTAGATAGCAACTTGGTGTTCAAATTTATGCCCGACACAGACATGGATGAAAAACTAAGGATAAATATAGACATAACAGTTGCAATGCCGTGTTCTAATATTGGAGCGGATATTTTAGATTCCACATCACAGAGTGTATTTGGTTTCGGAGAGCTTGAGGAGGAGGATACCTGGTTCGAACTCACACAAGAGCAACAAGACTCTTTTGATGCAGTAAAGTACTTAAATTCCTACTTGAGAGAAGAGTATCATTCTGTATGGCAACTACTTTGGAAGAAAGGCCATGGATCAGTCAGAGCGACCATACCAGTTCGGAAAACGAAACCTAATGGAAGACCGGACGCCTGCCGCCTTCACGGTGTGCTAACATTGAATAAAGTTGCTGGAAATTTCCACATAACAGCAGGAAAGAGCTTACACCTCCCCAGAGGTCATATCCACTTGAATATGCTGTTTGACAACACTCCTCAGAACTTTAGTCACCGAATAAACCGTTTTAGTTTTGGTAGTCCAGCTAACGGTATCATATATCCTTTAGAAGGTGATGAGAGAATAACCAATGATGAGAATATGCTATTTCAATACTTTGTTGAAGTTGTCCCTACTGATGTGGACACAACATTTGAAACTATAAAGACATTCCAGTATTCAGTTAAAGAATTAGGACGGCCAATAAGCCACGCTAAAGGCTCTCATGGAGTACCGGGAATATTTTTTAAATATGATGTAGCTGCACTTAAAGTTAAAGTGTACCAAGAAAGAGAGAATTTACTTAAATTCACATTGAGATTATTTTCTGTAATAGGTGGCATTTATATAATTGTAGGGTTTGTAAACACTTTAGTATTATTGGTAAGAACTAGTTTGTTACAAAAAACTGCACCTTATATAATAGCCCACAAGAAATTGCTAGAGAGTAAGGATAAAATTGTACAGAAGAACCCATTGTTGATCACTCCAGATTTGACAGTTCCTCTAGAATTAGTGAAGCAATGATAGTTAATACTAGCTTATTAGTTTGTATCTGTTTCATGTCTGTAGTTACAATTATTATCAATTTGAAATCAACAATGAAGTACTTTTATTTGTACTATGTTTCTTCAGGTTAGATGATTGCAACTGGAAATGTTATTATGTATATGACGTGTATGTTTATCTTTTTGTTTTATATTAGAAATGTTTTATGTAGAAGGAAATAGTTGTGAAAAATATTGCTGCATAAATCACAATGGACTCTCCATCTGTCATGTTGGCACTTAAAAGTGATGAAAAGACAGTATCGTTTGCATATTTCTTGGGGAGTATTCTGAAAAGGTTAGAAGGTATAGTAACATGCAATAAACATTTTTTAATCTGTATTATTTGTGTATTATCACCCCCAAGCGGCAATGTTCCAGTGATGAGTGCAAAACATACCTGTGGTATAGTTTGCGTTTAATTAGAATGAGAGTTAATATTAAGGCAGGCTGTATGCTTACTTGCCAACTTTGTAGTAAGAAATTTTTTTTAATTTTTCTTGCCTTTTTCTCTTAAAAATTTAGTTTACTCATATCACAATTTAACAATACATAATCATATATTTATGTACCTTTGGAAAATTTTTTTATGCATGGTATGTATGATGTGTATGAATCTAAACAATTTTTCAGGGAATTTTTAAACTTATTGTATTTAAGGCAATAAAATATTTTTCTGAGCCTATAAAATTATGTTTTCCTCATACTGATTTTGAAGCTATTTTAATCAACTGAATTTATCTTTTAATTGTATTTTATGCTAAGATCTGATCTTTAATTTTAATAATTGCTTGTACATATATAATAAAAGTATTTAATTGTATGTAAAAATGTATTTGGAATGCTGCTCGAGTTTTAATGAACTTAAGAAATGGCTTTTTGTCAATTACTTATTTATCATATTTTTCTATGAGTGGAGTACCTCACGGGGTATGCAGATAGGTATTTAATTTCGTTTATGTATCGTATATTGAGTGACAAGTACACAGATTTTTTAAATACAAGAATGTGTACCTAATTTTCACTGTAAAGATAAAATAAAATTTCCGAATTATTTACTGATCAGACTGAATAATAAACATTGCACCTACATATCTAAATCTAAACATTACAGTTCAGCCTATAATATAATATCTAGATTCAAAGATGAAAGTAGGTATGTAGGTACAATGTCGACCTAACCTACATGAACTCAGGAAAATTACGACTTGCGTAGGTAGGCTACAATTACGAACAAACTGTATCCAAACTGCATCAAAAATATTTATTTCTTTTGGTTTTTAATTGGCACAATATGATAATATGACGAATAAAAAGTAAAATTAATAAGCAGGTGTTTTTACTTCCCCCATCCCATCCCATCCATACAATTGGTATGCGGGGCCAGGGGGGTTGAGCAAACGGTTCTGGTGTCTTGTCTCCCTCTCGCCTGCAAGCTTTATCGCACGTTCTCGCTCTTCTCATCGGCGATCGGCTATGTCGTTTTGTTCTTCGCGCAATGCTTGCCGGCAGAGTGCAGTCTGCAGACCGAGAAATCCAAAACCGGCCTCTATTCGCGCGGCGGTCTCGCCTCACGACGGACGTGTCGTCACGTTCGACTACGAATCCCTTATTCGAAAAGTTTACAAACTTTTTTTTCAGTTCGGGCCCTTGGCAAGATTTTACCTACCGTTTTTTGTATATAGTGCGGTGAAGTGATGAGTCTTGAGCAAAGAGAGTGTGTGTGAAGTGCGTTCGCGTTTATTCTGCGATTCTAATACCGTTTCAATTGAACGTTACTGTTTTGTTCGATAAAAAAGCGCGTAAGCAAATTACAATTTTCGCAGAGGGCCGTATATGGTAAAGTCGAAGAATCTTGGGGCTGGCGGCGGGTGAAAGTATACCTTTGTTAAGTTCATAAGGACACAGGCGCTTGCAACTGGCTCGAAACTACTCGTTTCGCCTGCAGATTGCGAGGTGAGTGGCATGAATTACCTACTTAGTTACTCTTCAAAAATACAGTTATCTCCTCGAGTTTTTTGTATTCATAATACCTTGAAAGTAATTCTTTCACTTTAATTACCTACAATGTACCGTTTAGATAAGTTCGGTTATCGTTAGACACGATGGCGCGGGGTAAATTAAACTTTAAACTTACGTACACATGTGTGTTGACTTTGATACGCTTCTTCTAACTTTAAGGTTATTTAATTAATTAAATATCATTATTTAGGTTCGGGATTATATAGTTATGTGACTTTTAGAGTACTTTAGGTATTTAGAATGCCTACTTGTCATTAGTGTTTGTAATCAAATGTACCAAAAATATAGAGGTTAGAATTACGAACGTTTTGTTCGTTCAATAAACGACAACTAATAGTATTCACCTATCCTCACTACCCTGTTCTAGTCTCAGAATGTTGCCAGCTACAGCTGAACGCTGGGTTCTGTTCTGTCGGTGCCATTCATACAAATGCATTGGCGCCGAGTGTAGGTCAGTGCCCTATACCCTACCTGTTGACTACAAGTTCTCAAGCCGGTTCTCCTACACAGCAGGAGAAAAAATATGACAGGTTTCTGAAGCGCCATTGCATGGCTAGAAATAAAATGCGGGACACCCTACCGCTGTGAATGATTCAAGAATTCGTACATTAGTTATGTATACACACATGTTGTATGAAATCTACCTTCTAAACAATGTTTATATCAGTTAAGCCCTGCGGTTTCTCCCGCATTCAATTGATATATAATACGATAACTGCTTCGCTCTCTCGAGTATCATGATTATTTATAGCCTTAAAATTTGGAGTAGGTATCTACATAATGCAAAAGGTTTTTTCAAATCGGATCAGTTTCTACTCAGATTACCGCGTTCAAACAAACAAAATCTGCCTCTTTATAATACAAAAATAATATATTGTCGCGCAGAGTTCCGAACGGGGTAGTATTAAGTGTAAATAAATCTACTGTCCCACCTACTTGTATACATACATACATATAATCACGCCTCCCTTCCTTCCTCTTCCCGTAGTAGTAGGCAGAGACCACTTCTTTCCACTTGCTACGATCCTTGCATACTTCTTTCGCTTGTATACGTACTCAAGTAACGTGGGTATGAATCGATCCGTTCAAAACTTTAGCAAATATATCGTGGATCTACTCTACTTAGCCTTAAGTTATGCAGCAAGTGTTATTAGAGTGGCGCTTGGTGAAAGTTTCACCTCGAGTGGCATTAGGTATGCATCCTCAAACGTGGGTCTTGTAATCAACTCTTAAGGGAAAAGGTATATTGTTACATGTAGGTAACAGCCGTGGTGGCCGAGTAGTTCGAGCAGTTGCCTGCGACACAAAGATCACAAGTTCGAATCCCGACTGTACAAATGAGTTTTTCTGAACTTAAGTACAGTGATTAGTTACACCACGAGCCTTACGGTGTAGGAAAACATCGAGAGGAAACCTGCATACGTCAGAAGAAATTCAAAGGCGTATAGCGTTGGAACCTAATATACCTCTGGCGAAAAGTGGGTTTTTGGGTATTACCTATACACCTCTGCCTAACCCTTTGGGGACCCTTGTGGGAAGGCGAGGTAAAAAGTATGTGATCGTTTCACGCCTATTCGAAGGAACCCATTTGAAGAAGTACTCGCTAGACATCACCACAGACTTGCCTGGGCAAATGGTAAAATGGAACCGTATTTTGACAGTCGTTCTGTGCGATCCTTCGCTGCGTTCAACTGTAAACTACTGCCGTAGACATAACTTCAATATTTTTTTTACATACAATTTATTTTAATTGCTTATAGAACGAGTCGCTCTAGCTAACCTTCGGTCGTACGTACCTCTACCTCTGTACCTATTGGATTCCCCTACTAATTAATATTCGAGTTTGTAGCTTCTTTCAAGAAGCTTTTATTTTTCTTTTCTCTGGACTAGTGGTCAGAGCTCCTAAGGTTCCGGATTCGATTCCCGCTGCGAGCAGAGAGATTTTTGTGTGATGAACACTAGTATTTATACATTGGATATCTTATGTATATTTACTATATCTTTGCTTAATTTGGGACTATGTCAACGTGTGTGTAATTATTATTGTTTATTAAAATTTAATGTATCTCGGAGCGTCAACAAAGATTCTAGAAAGAGAGAAGATTTTTCAGCTGTTTCATGTCAACAAGACCGTACTGAGAATTTATTTCGTTTCGCTTATCGTACCTGATAGCGAACACTTCCTTGCTTAAATAATTCTTGAACACGAAGGTTAACACTTCCTTTTAATGTTTAGCATGAATGACAAGAAAGGATTTATTTCAACAAACTATTCTCCATTGTTTAAAGACGTAAGGATGAACAATAGGGCACAGGTACTTACTTATCGTAAGGAGGTTGGTACTTTGAACTAATCAATTGTTATATTCTTAGAGAAAAGAAAAGAGAATACATTGATAATAATAATAATAATAACTAGTTATGTAGGTAGTATATTGGACGTTATATTTGGAGAGTGCTTTTTATTTATGAATCTAATTAATTGTGTACAATATTGAACCAAGAAATTTATTATTATATATTTGTTAAATTTATAACCTTTTTTTTTCTCAAAAAATCAAAATCTTTTTATTTCACATAGGCCCAGGTGGGCACTTATAAAACGTCGAAAAAGAAGCACGGTTCGGGTTGGTCGCTTCCATGGAGAAGAACCGGCAAGAAACTCCATGGTTACTCTTTTCACTTTTCTTTTTATAAATGTTTTTATTTTAGTAGTGTCGATATCAAACAAATTTGTAATATTAATTGATACTTAGCGTCGTCAATCCAAGCCAAGCTAACTACGAAAGGTTACAGTATTAAGCCGCGTGGTCTGTACCTAGATTTATACTGGATTTAATCACAGTGATTTATCACAGCACGAGCTCGTATGTTAAGCTGTGTTAGAGACGGCTACAGACTTGCCGTATGTCACGTTGTCACCTTAATTTATCTGTGATGATATCCACCTTCAAGCTATGTTGACAACTTGCAACTGTACTGTTTAGCACAAGTTTTTAACACAAAATCAAAAATTATACACACGACAGTATGACACTAACATTACATATTTTAAACGACCATGTGCTGTTATGTTTAAACCATGTGCTGTTATGTGTCATAGCATAGATGTAAGTATATGAGAACCTAAAACACAGGCCTCGACAAATATAATAATACCCATCTATATACTCTGAAGGACGGGAACGTCAAGAGTACTCGAAACCGACGAGCATGTATGAAGAGACTGATGAATGTGGACGAAGCGAAAGAGGTATGTAAGTCTAGAGAGAACTGGCGCTCTATACTCTCTGCCTACCCCGTTAGGGACTTGGCGTGATGATATGTATGTATGTATGTATCTATATTTGGTTCGAATAGTTTTCGAACCAAATTTGAATTCGCCTAATATTATATTAAAAAAAAACATTCAGCTTGTGGTTTAGCTCTGAGGAGATAAGAAAACGAAAAAGGAAATAAAAAGTTGTCCCAATGTGAGTCAAAATGGTTGCCATCCAAATATTCTGGGAAAGGGTAAATTAACACCTTTACCTCTGCTTACATTAATAAGGGAAGATGGTATGGAGAACAAAGTCAAAAACATGTTTGTGAATCCTGCAGATGTTAAATACTAGTGTCAATGAAACTCAGAGCCTTTTTCCGTCCATATTGTCTATGACTCTTTTTATTTAAACTTTTCATAACCAGATCTAACACAGTATTTCTTTAATATCTCGGATCTAAAGATTCTCCAAAAAGAAAGTGAAAACAATGTATGGATGAAATTTATTAAAAGTTCTATGACCTCTTTCGTATTAGATGAAAAGTGTATCTCTGTTTGCATGGAAGCTTAATTAAAATATTCATAATGCATACAGAAATATACACGAATACTTCTATTTAAAAAAAAAAGCCGTGGTGGCCGAGTGGTTCGAGCAGTTGCCTGCGACGGAAAGGTCGCAAGTTCGAATCCCGACTGTACCAATGAGTTTTTCTGAACTTAAGTACAGTGATTAGTCACACCACGAGCTTTACGGTGAAGGAAAACATCGAGAGGAAACCTGCATACGTCTGAGAAGAAATTCAAAGGCGTATGTAGTCGTGCTGGAGTAACGGCGATGGACTCGGGTGGCGTTGGTTGGGTGCGTGAAAATCTGCCTACCTCTTCGGGGACCCTTGTGGGAAGGCGTGAGGATATATTATTTATATATACTTCTATTTGGAGCCTGTAATTGTCTTAACACAGGTCGCAGGTTCTATCCCCGGCAACAAACATCCATCTAACGAGCATTATGAAGGTATTAACCTGTACAGTCGTGTTTGCGAAATGCCGATGGATTCGTCATCAGTCACGTTGGCATCAAAATCCCCTACATTAATAATATGTTCCCTGCTGCTCATAGAACTCTTTCGAGGAACCGTGCGGAAAGGCGTGAGGTATATATATGCATCTTATCACCACGCCGTATCTCTTACAGGGTGGATAAGAAGAGCGATATTTATCTTTTAGTATGCCCCTAATGGTCACGTGCATGCCTTGCTCTCCATGCCTTATGCCTATGCCTCCATGCCTTTGCCACAGAACTTTAAGATTTTAATCATTAAGATCTGGTGGACATAAGATTTTTTTATAATAGAAAATATACCCTATGTCACTCAGGGTGAATGTAGCGTTCCAATGGTGAAATAATTTTTCAAATCAGTCCTGTAGTTTTGGAGCCTATTCAATACATACTTACATACAAATCTTTCCACTTTATAATATTAGTATAGATTAGCGGCGAGCCACCTAGAATACCGCGATCGTGTCTTCTTATTAAAGCCCCACTACTAGTGGCCTTCATTCTTGGGAATTACGAAAATGTTTGGTAATCAGCATTAACTTTTTGTTTCACCCATTTAGCTTCAAACTGATAGTTTTTAGTGGCTTAGCTCTGGTTCCATTATAAAAGTTATTACAATAATAAGTTGATTTAAACCTGCGATCTTAACGTTGCAGCTTAATACACTCAGCCACCACGGCTTCTAGAACAAACTTACACACCAGTTATACTCAAAATTTACTTATAAAACTCGAGCAATTGCCCTCATCTCCGCAAGCAATTAGTTTAACTTCAGAATATTGCATATCTTCATGCATTCCCGGAAGGGGTGAGTTGATCCAACATCCGCTTTTTATCAGGGAAATGTTTGTGGTTACGGCTGGTGAACATGTATCCGTTACACAAAGATGACTTTAGGTAGATACATACGTATTTCTTCTTTAACGTATGCAGATTTTCTCTCGAAGTTCACTGAGAGGAACTCCTCGGGAGATTAATCACAGATGAGTTAAGTTGGGGTTTGAAATTGCAACGTTTTCGCTGCCGACACTCTTAGCGCTCGGCTACCACAGCAGTTCTTTAAATACGTTGTTTCTGATGTTAGGAAACATTAACAATGCAATGTAAAGACCAGAATAGCCAAGTGTAAGTAGTGAAAACATTCTATGTAGTCCCACTAGTTTATTTTAAAACAGGATGCGGGCGACTGCTAGGGTTTTTTCAGTAATATGATACACCACACTTGTCGGTTTATGAGAGCGGGTCGATGATGGTATCTCTCGCTTTAAAAATAGTTCTTAAAACCACTTTGTATCAGCAAGTACACTATTATAAATGACATACTGGTCGAAAGGTCTTAAAAGAATATCGCGCCATCGAAGGGAACCAAAAAGGTCTCGTACTGTGCTGTTTCAAAGTAGCCTTCCGCGAACGCTCAGGGTGTGGAATGAACTCCCCATTGATGTTTTCTGTAGAGAGTACAGCAAGGAGTTCTGCAAGAAAAGCGTGAAAAGATTCTTGCAGTTTCGGCATCGTGTGAGCAATACCCTTGGTGCGGAAGCGTGCTTCGGCGGCGGTTGCCGTTTACTATCTTTGTATATCAAAAAGATATACAATATATAATTCATCCCCATACCTTGGAACCACAAAGGTCTCGCACTGTGCGCTTCCAAGGGAGTTTTCTTCCGCGAACGCTCAGGCTGTGGAATGAGCTCCCCGTTGAGGTTTTCCCTGGAGAGTACAGCATGGAGTTCTTCAAGAAGGGTGTGAAAAGATTCCTGCAGGGTCGGCAACGCGCGAGTGATACCCCTGGTGTTGCAAGCGTCCATAGGCGGCGGTAACCGCTTACCATCAGGCGGACCGCATGCTTGTTTGCCACCCAAGTGGTATAAAAAAAAAAAAAAAGAAGAAGTTGTTGATCGTCCACTGTTTGTAGCCAGAGAGGTATCTAAATAAGCTTATAGAGAACTAGGGATCTAGTCTACCTAGTGCCGACAGCGTGAGGATTACATGTACATAACATTTAAGCATCACGCCTCACACTCATACAGAATGTCTCATAAATCGGACAGTTGCTAAAACATTTAAGCATCACGCCTCACACTCATACAGAATGTCTCAGAAATCGGACAGTTGCTAAAAAGTATTGTATTTACCTTATTTTCGATTAAAATCTGAAGTAGCAATAAAGTTATAGGTAGAATCTAACGACGTTTTTATTTTTTTTAATGGATCCGTATAAGGAATGGTAAAACCGTGCTTCGGGCTGAATATTACCCCTTAAAATAATGTTGGCATATATTGTTACATTCGGAACTATTGGTTTGATTTCTTCTTCTAGAAGTCTTCACTTCTTATCTTTTAGGACAACCTGTATATACCGCATACACAAGTATGCATGCACGTATGTATGTATTAACTTACGGATAGAATCCTTTCACAAGTTGATCCAAAAACTGAGTTACAAAACATTGCCAAACGTATAAGATTGTATGTATAATCGCGGTATACATAACAGGTGTTGGCATGAATGTCGGGTGTATGTTTTGCAACAGATGTTGGGACAATGGTCTCGGTTCATATGCTGCGAACGACGTCATAAGCGTGGCATTCCTACCAACTTTATAAAACAAATAAGCCCTGTATGGAATTGTTTCTAATGCTCAAGCTATACAGATAGTGCCATCCATGAAGACGTGCCCCACCAATTTCTAGTCGAGGGGGTCGCGGTAAGCGGGGAGTATGACCCGAGTCTATTATTTGTAGTGTGCGTGTGCCCTTGGTAATCAGTGTGTACCTATAATACGCAAACATAGGCGGAAGGTTGCACACTCACACTATACACTTGTTACATCTCCGGACACTCACACATACACATATGCATACCTGACGGTGATTGTGCAATGACGGATGGGACATTATAAATTCGAACCCACGAAGCGCGGCGCCTTTTGTCTTCCTAACCTCGGACCAATCGGACACCTCTTAGTAACTAAGTACTCGTATAATAAGTGTCGTAGAATTAAGTACATTTTGTGGAAGTGAAATATACACTTTAAAAATCTAAACGGTTTTTTTTAGATCCCTCGATGTACATCCTGTAATTATTGGGAAGAATAGAAGGGCGCGTCGTCCAAGCTATACTCCTATATACAAATGAATTGTTATTGTTGAGATGAAGAGAAAGTAGATGATTAGTTAACATTATATCTGTGCCCAGTATTTACAACTAACTTCGCAGTTTCAGCCTTCAGATTACACTTTTCGCCGTCTACACTATTAGATCTTATAGCTACACAATGCGGTGTTTATCACTAGATAGTGAGTCACGAGGGAGGTTCATATGTATATCTCCAAGCGTACCAAGCGGAGCAGTTATCATATTATGATAACTGCTCCGCTGATGATGATATCCTATAGCCTTCCTCAATGAACGGGCTATCAAATGCACAAATATTTATTCAAATCGGATTAGTAGTTCCTGACACTAGCGCGTTCAATCAGACAAACAATTTTTATAATATTTTTACAGACAGCGCGTGGTATAGCTATGATATTATGATTGACAAACTTGCAGATAACTCAGCTTACATCTCGCAGCATCTGTAATTAGAAAGTGGTAACTTGTAAAATATTACAAGGCACGTTTATTGATTCAAGTTGGCGCGATGGCGTGATGCTTGGCATCTGTGCGTGAGGTGGCCGCCTATTTTGTTACGATAACGATCTAACTATTTGCATGTTACAAGAGAACCATACCATTAATACATTACTTGGATTTTCGGTAGCAAAAAGTATTAAATTAACTTGCTGGCATTATAATTGTACACTATGCAACGTATACTGTGTCGTGTTTGCCTCTAGAAAGAAAAAGCTTTGATAATAATAATATATCCTCACGCCTTCCCACAAGGGTCCCCGAAGGGGTAGGCAGAGGTGTATAGGTAATACCCACACACCCACTTTCCGCCAGAGGTATATTAGGTGCCAACGTGACAGATGGCGAGTCCATCGCCGTTACTCAAGCACGACTATACATACGCCTTTGAATTTCTTCTCAGACGTATGCAGGTTTCCTCTCGATGTTTTCTTCACCGTAAAGCTCGTGGTGTGACTAATCACTGTACTTAAGTTCAGAAAAACTCATTGGTACAGTCGGGATTCGAACTTGCGACCTTTGCGTCGCAGGCAACTGCTCGAACCACTCGGCCACCACGGCTCTTTGCTTTGATAAAAACACATATTTTACTGCCTAGTAGCGCCCCGCGGCTTACCTTATTATTTAGAACAAATATCTGGTCATATGCTTAAAAAAAATCTCTCATGGTACTCCGGAGCAACGAATGTTCCATAGGCGAAACAATTTTTTAAATCGGTAGAGTAGTTTGCGAGTTTGTCCATTACGAGCAATTTAACTAAATCGGATGCATAGCGTCAAAGATCACCTATTTACCATAGAACCACCACCTAATATTACATATAGATATTTACTCTTGTCATATTTTTATATTTAGATTTTTTTATTTATATTAGGCATAACGGCTTTCCCGTTCGAATTCGGAGCTGCCTGATTGGGGCAGGACCTCCACCTTACAGAAGTCCGTAGCCAAATAACACAATTTTTTGTATTGTGTTCCTACGCGGTGAATAAGGTTTCCAATAATGAGCTCCTTGGGGAGGGGGGGAGGATTGTTACATTGTGTTGGAAGCAGAGAGATTAAACCCATTATGCTGCCAACACACTATAACTCTCCGAACACAGAGTGGCAACGCGCAAGTGATACTTCGGTATCGTGAGCGTAAATAGGCTACGGTAACCGTTTCCCATCAGGTGGGCCGTATGCTTGTATGCAAGCTCTTGTTGTATATAAAAAAAATACATAAGTTAATCTGCGTCTGTTACTAAGTGAAATGATATTCATAAGAATGTTTCATGCAATCACGTACTTATCTTCAACAATTTGTATATTACATATAGGTACCTAATCAAGTCCACAAAAAAAATTTACTTGTTATTGTAAAAAATATGTGTGCTAAAATGCCGCTGATTTGTTTAATATATGACATATAACAGTGTCGTACTTACAATAGTAAAGTTATGACTTATGGCTCACGCACCACTTTCCCAGAAAAAAGGTCTCGACTC